>KN880526.1:0-88772 GCA_000934385.1 Cylindrobasidium torrendii FP15055 ss-10 | reverse complement strand
ACTGTCGATGGGGTACCGTACGAGCACTCGGTCCCACCCTATAGATTCAGTGGAGGCTTCCACTCGGGCATCTGCCCACTCGCCAAGCCGACGCGAAGCGCACCGCGTCCGGGTCAAGTCGCATTGGATCTCGGAGAATGGCCAAGGCGCCCTTGCTTGGGCGAATCATCTCGACGGCCCTTCATACCTCCCCAACTACTGTTTCTTGAATGCGTTGATGAGTCGGGTCTTCCTGTCGTCAAGTCAGAGAATAGATCGATGGGGTCCGTCCAAGGACGAAAGCGAAAGCATGCAAGTTGTTTGAGACGAGCCGATGATCGTTGTTGTTGAAGGTCGACGAAAACAGTTGTCCAATTGTGCATCGTACAGCGAGAGGAGTCAGCCGACGCTAGGAGCAACAACGTTTTGTTGTATCGTTCAGGGAATGACGGAGCAAATCTCGTCCAAATCCTTCGACGCGCAAACATTGCAGGCCCAGGGGTCCGCACCCAGCGGGGTTGCGCAGGAGGGGTCGGCTGACGCTGGCGAATTCGACAAGATGTTATGAGATCGTTCAGGCCATGAGGACGTGACCGTCGACGAAGACCTTTGACTCGCGCATCTTGTGGGCCCAGGTCCATCGCGCACATACGAGCAGGAGGGATGATTCGAGGTCGGTGAACGCGTGAAAAGAGGAGTCGACTGACACTGGCGACCAGAAAGGCAATGTTGTGTCGTTCAGGAAATCGATAACCTTCGACACGCAAGTCTTCTGGTGCCAGAACCACAACCAGCGCACAGTTTGCGTGGAAGGGGTCAGTCGACGCTGGCGAATTCGGCAAAGTGATGTTGGATCGTTCAGGACGTGAAGACAGAGCGAAGCTTGTCGACGACAACCTTCGATTCGCACACATTACGGGCCCAGGTCCCTAACACGCGCACACTGCTTGAGTTCGACGAGAGAATGACGAGCAAGTCTTGAAAATTGTTGGGGCGATAGTAGCGTTGGTGATGATGGCTTCTATGAGGTTTGAAGACCGTCGACAGAACCTCAGAGAGGAGCTCTTGCGGCAGGGGCCAGTGCAACGGGAAAACACAGTGTTCAGGCAATAGACACGATGCTTGAGCTCGGGCGAATCTCGTCAATGGTCCTGATCCGGCGAGCCTTGCGGACTCCCCAGTTCCACATCCTACGCACGCCGGTGACTTTGTGGCCAGCACTAGTCGTCCGGCTCGTAGTCGTAGTGGTCTTCTTGTTGTCCATTCCGAAGACAGGCAAGGCAAGGAGATCGTTGCACTGGGCGCATCCAAACTGGCACGGAATGCGCATGGCAATGGAGTTGGACATGATGGATAGTCGAGGTAGGGGTTATTTTCGCGAGTGATAGTGGTGGTATCTGCGAGAGTGGGAGGAAGGAGCCATCAATGGGCCTGTCGGCTTATATAGTGTTTGTTCAAGAAGAGGGGTCATAAAGCCTGTTAAGGATCAAAGGTATGCTATAAAGCGTAGTTCAACATTCACAAGTTGCTTTCGCCAGCTGGTCAAAGTGTGGGAGACCACCAAAATGCACCCGTGTTGATCGTACATAATCCATATAATGAACGAAGTTCGCCATTGTTTCCGTTAGAATACCACCGCTGATATATAGGCGAGACTGGCGCTCACTGGCCCAGCCATCCTCGCAGACATGCCAGGACGCGGAATAAAATAATGTCACATATGGGCGCCTCCCTTTTCTCACACCCTGCGTATACAAAGTCGATGTACAATCAGTTGTAGTAGTAAAGAGCTCAACGCAAAGCCCGAAGTGTATGTAAATGCAGACAGCACGATCGTGACGAGTATACTGTATATGTATGGGCAAGCATGTGGAAGCAATGAAGACTAGTGGGAAGGGTATGCCTATAGGAAGTCCTCGAATATACATTAAACATTTGACACAAACACACAGAGCGCCTACTTTCTCGACTTTCCTTTGGCCCTGGCTTTGCCTTTGCCTTTGGGATCCTCTGTATATTCAGATGCTGACGAGTCGCCGCCTTCCTCTTCAGCGTCGTCCGGTGCGGGAGGGTTCTGATTAGAGCCACCTGGCTCGCCTGCCTGTGAGTTTTCCCACATCTCTTGCGTGACGGTGTCGGGTGTAAGGTTGAGTCGACTACTCTTGAGCATGATTATTTCCTTCAACCAGCCATTCTCGCGCCTCAAATCTGATGCCTCTCTTTCTAATTCTTCTGCGCGGCCAGTCAGATCGTTTACAGACCGCTCGAGGTTGAGGGTGCGTTGTTTCTTCTTTATACGGAAGCGCGCTGCCGAACGATTAGCATGACGGCCAATGCTTTTGGAGGCACGACGCACCTGACGCGGCCGTATTTCTACGCCGCTTGTCGCCATCTCCAAGGTCGTCACCCTCCGGAGAGTCTGCTGGAGACGAAGTTGACGTTGACGGTAAAGCTTGCTGGGATGTACTCGTCTCCTGGTTCGATGGGCCGCCCGATCTCGACGAGGTAGTGAGACCTGGGGGAATCGTTGATGGCATATTTGGGTGGGCAAAATCTTGACGGAATAGATGGGAATAGTCGTCGTTGAACATGGGATTGTTGTGGTGACCAGACTGCATACTCCCCATGGCATGTTGGGAGGCCTGATGTGGCTGGGAGGCGCCGTGCAGTGGATGGTGCCCCGACATGGGGTAGCTGGACATTGCGGATGGGTATGACTGTGACAGCATAGGAGGGATACCGTACGGCATGGGATGATCCACATTCTGCCCAGGAAAATTGACAAGGGGAGCCATACCGTGGCGCTGAAGTGTCTGGAGCGCTTGGAGGACGGCCATCGAGTCGTGGGGCGGCTGGCCTGCCTGCCCAGGCATGAAGTTTGGATTTTGCATCTGCGAATTTGACGCAAATTGGGCGAGCAGCATGGCATCCTGAAGATCCTGAGGAGTATCATGAGCATTTCTCTGCTCTGACAGTCCACGGTCTGTGTTTACTGTCCGCGAGCGCGTACGACGTACTGCGTCCGGATCGTTGGGTGCGTTGTGGAGGTTGTGCTGGGAGCGTCCTTGCTGGCGGTCGCCGTCCATATCGAACGCGAAGGAGAGGTTCTTCCAGAGGGATAGCTCTGCCTGGATGGTATCGAGTTTCTGGCTGCTTGTCACTTCAAGAGGGCCGCTTTTGAATGGGAGCATCACGAAGTCCACGAGTAACCAGTGCGTCGTAGAAGGTAGCAAGCACACCGATGCGATATAGCCCACCTTGTCGCCATCGGCGTCCAGTATTGTGCCATCGTCTGTATATGCAATAGTGCACGATCACGCGAAGCCGGGGTCACCACTTGAGGCGTCAAACAGGCGTCCGACCTCGGTTTGAGTCCAAACAAGCGCGCCATCGAAGTTGTGGCGCGAATCGGCGCGTCCTAGAACGTGACACGGGGTCGTGAGGGTAAGAAACGATGAATTCCGAATTCAAGGCATCACTGGTGATCGCCGGCGACCCTGAGCCAATTTCCAAATCATCAGTCCGTCCCAGGTCCGTCCTCCCATTGCCTGCCGCCGCACAATAACCGCTCGAAATTTCGCAAGATATACAGTTCTACCTCAGTACAGCGCGTGATTGGCTTACATCCATCTCATCGCCCAAGTCACACTTTCCAAAATCAATCCAAAATAACAATAATGTTTGTTACGTAACAGGCTGATCATGACGCGTACTCCGTGACGCGCCTTGAGCTTGATATCCGACCACCATGGTTAGAAAGATCTGTTCATAGTCAAGCTCGCCTCACTTACAACGGGCAATAGCTTCTCCGTCTTCGATCCAAAGAGGGCAACTTTCGTTTCCAGTTCGACCCGGCAGCGGACATCTCAGTACTCTTGAACAAGGCGAGCACTTCGCACCGAATGGCGAGCTCATTGGCGGATTTTAATGGATCATTGCAGATCATCGAGAGCTCTCCAAATGCAGACCCTAATACCATCACCATCTCGGACCAACCGCGTGGAAACGAGGTCCCTTTACTGTCATTGAGCGGGCGGACCATCCAGCACCTAGGCCTCAAGTGTGTCGTCCACAACACCTTTCTCCATATGCTAACGCACCACACAATAGCAACGGAGATCTCATCTTCATACAATACAAGGAACTAGCTGGCGCTACCGAATCCACATCTACTCCCACCACCCTACCATCATCGTCAACAGGTGTCACTCGCGAACCCAAAGCATGGGAGCTTGCTCAGGAAGATCCCGTGGACACATTCTGGCGTTCGAAGGATGGGAAAATTCCCCGTAACCGCGACACCACATTCTGCAAACACGGTCCGAAGGGGATGTGTGACTATTGTATGCCTCTGGAGCCCTACGACGCCGCGTACCACAAAGAGAATAGCATCAAACATCTCTCCTTCCACGCATACTTGAAGAAGATATCTCCGAAGACAGACAACTCTTCCGCATCCTTCCTCCCACCTCTGGATCCACCATCGTACACCGTCAAATCCCCTTGTCCTGTAGGCGGCCACTCACCCTTCCCCGCCGGTATCTGCACATCATGCCAGCCATCGGCTATCACCCTACAGTCTCAGCCCTTCCGGATGGTGGATCACCTGGAGATAGCCAACATGGACATTGTCGACCGATTCTTAAACGCATGGAGACGCACTGGAATGCAACGTTTTGGGTGGATGATTGGACACTATGAGCCCTACCCAGATGTACCGATGGGTGTCAAGGCTATTGTTGAAGCCATCTACGAGCCTCCGCAGGCAGGTGAACTCGATGGATTGACGCTAGGGATCCCGTGGGAAGACGAGCAGCGACTGAGACAGCTCATCGCCAATGCCTCAACGCCTCTAAGTGTTGTCGGCTACATATTCACCGACCTTGAACCTATGGAGGAAGACAGAACGAAGAATGTATACAAGAGACACCCCGACTCATTCTTCCTTTCCAGTCTCGAAGCAGTCTTCGCAGCGACTCTTCAGAACGCCAGCCCCACATCGACAAAATCCTCTCCGACAGGGAAATACTCATCGAGGCTTGTCACAGCCATCCTGACTGCGACAGAAGATGGCGCTATTGACGTGTCTGCTTATCAAGTGTCAGCTCAAGCAGAGGCAATGGTTGCAGCCGACATGATTGAACCCAGTGTGGATCCTGGTATTGTACGCGTGAAGGAGAACGACCGAACTTCAGGCAGCGCGCGTTATGTTCCCGATGTATTCTTTTCCTACAAAAATGAGTATGGCTTGGAGGTCAAGAAGAGCGCGAAGCCAGCATTCCCTGTGGAATATCTCATTGTCAATGTACGTCCGGCACCCTGATTCTGGATAATTCTTCTGACAATAGACAAGGTTACTCACGGCTTCCCTCAAAATCCATCGCCTATGTTCAGATCTTCTGCTTACAGAATCGAGAACCGACCAGGACTGGAAGATCAGACCATAGAGAGTGTGCTTGCAGCATTGGCTGGCCTGGGTGCCCCGGATATTCCCTCAAGTCAGCTCTTACCTCCCGGCCAGGCGCACAAAACTTTCGAGTTAGCCAAGTTTTTGAGCGATCTTCATTTGATTGCTTTCCTGCAAACCACTCAGCTTGTATCAGAGGTACGTCGATGCGGTTTTATATGGGCCCAGTTTTCTGAAAACCCATATTAGGAGGATATCAAGGTTTGGCTGAAGACGGTTACTTCTCCGACTTTGTTGGACGACCCAAGAGAACTTGATCCCGTCCTCGCCACCGAAGGTTGGCAATCGTTGATGACTTTCACTCGGGAAAGTGCCCCTGGTGTGTACATCGCATATTCTGCGTCAATCAAACTGACCTCCGGGTTCGCAGCTCCTGGGCGACCTTCCAACGCCATGGATGAGGACATTTCGGAGGACATCCTCAGGCAGATCGCTGAAGAACAAGCGGGCAACAACCATCCCTCTTCGAGCAGCGTTCGCGTTTGCCCGCACTGTACCTTCGAAAACGACCATTCCGGAACGGATTGCGAGGTGTGCGGGTTACCGTTAGCATAGTGTAATGTAACATAACATATTGTATGGGTATGGAAAGCGAGTAGACCAGATATCTTGGTTGTACAGCCACTCTGTCAGTCCTAGAGACATTTCGAACTTTTGATCTCCCCAGGATTCCAGTAGACGACCTCACGAGTGCTCAGCTTGAGTAGATACAAAACTGACATCCGTGATTTAGAGAGGCGGTAATGCACAGTAGAGCACCCTGGAATATGCGAACTTTGAAGCATGTATTCATTCGCGCTCAGATCGTCATAGTATTTCGTGACATCCCGTACACGTTCTATCTAGCCTTTCACACCATCTTGGTGTGTTCCAATAGCGGCGCCGTCAACGGGACTCTTCTCGTCTATTGACTGCGTTTCTTGCGTGTCGCTTGCCTCTTCCACAGTTGCGGGCCGCCGTCTGGCATCTCTGTCTGCTAGCACCTTGATTCCAACGATGATAATCTAAGCCCTCTCGGTTAGACAGTTCACGGTCTTCATCTTTCTACGCACCAAGCCTGCTATGACAAACCCGAATGTGGCCGGGAAACCACGACGGAAGGTGGGTGCCCTATATACAAGTCAGCGTTGCGCGACCGATTGGCATCTTTGGGGCACATACATGGTTTGAGGGAAAATGACAATTGGAAGCCACGCAGAGATCGCATACTGTACACCATTCATCGAGCTTATTGTGATTGCCCTGAGTTCATTGTCCCCAGCGTTGATTTCGTTCACCCAGGTGTAGAAAACCGCTGTCATGAGCTGTACACCCGACGTGAAAAATGCGAAGAGCTTGAAGCCTTGGGATTTTGGCCAGAATGCAAGGACACCCGTTGGGAGGAGACCGTAGGCCTTGCATAACCCATCAACACCGTTGAAGTCACAATTTGGATTTGAAAGACGCACGAGTGGGCCAAAGACAAAAGCGAATCGAGACCCAGAGAGGTCGCTACCAAAGCCCCACAAGAATATGCATAGCGCATTCAAGAGTCTTGCGCAAGATGGAATGACGTTCCGCTCTGCGACGGAGTACCCAGCAGATTCTGAATAATCCTTCAATGATTGCGAAGTTCTCCAGTTGACCGAACGTACTCAGCCAAATACTGAAATAGTCCCCCGCCTGGCACGAAATGCCATAGATCGTGTACCCAAGAACGAATGCGTACCATTCTGTAAGGCTTGAGTCTTTTTGTGCATGCGAAGGAGATAGAATGACTGACTCCATGAAGTGAACATGCGCTTGACAAGGTCCAAGTTGATCTTTCTCTCCCCGGGTTGAGACTGCAACACTATTAGAGGGCAGCGCTACGGTAAGAGCGATGATATCTACCTTTCCACTAGCGACAGCACGATCCAGTGCAAAATCGCGTTCTTCCTCAGTGAGATACCATGCCCGGGAGTTGGATGGAAGATCAGGGAGCAAGAATAACACGGCAAGACCACAGGGAATTGTCATACACCCACAAACGATGTACAACCACCGCCAGCCAGCTATAAACATGTTATAGAACGGTCGGAGTATGTTTGAATCATGGACTCACCTATGCCACGAGCACCGTCCAATGTTTCGTAGATGGCTGCTTGTAGATATCCACCAAATGCAGAGCCAAGGGAGCCTTGATAGCTCGTCAACAAGGCGAAGTATCGTTGATTTCCCGACACTCACCAGACAAATGGAAGATGGCCATGCGTTTCGCCAGCTCGTATTTGTTGTACCATGAACCCAGCACATCTGTAGACCATGTTAGCTTTGCGCGTACAGACACGGAAGCGCATACATAGCAGGCTTGGAAAGAAAGGCGCCTCAAACAACCCTACACAGAACCGGAATGCATACATTTGCCCAGCATTCTGTGCCCCTGCTTGCGCGAAGGTGAAGATGCCTAGGTTGTGACGAGTTTGTCAGGACAGTATGCGAAATGTAGAAGGACGAAAAGCGCACCCCAGCCTACTTCGCATGCAAACAGAAAGTAACTTGGGCGAACTCTTGTGACCATCATCGTGCCGGGAATTTGGAAGAGTGCATATGCGACAGTATAGCAGGTGCCCATCTGAACGAATGTGAGTGTGTATAAGATAGGAGAAGAGATACAACCAACATATGTGTACTCATTGCCATTGAGCACTAGGTCCTCCTTCATGCCAGAGACATACTGGAGCGGTTGTCAATGAAAGACTGGCGATAACTCGAGGCGGAGCTTACAGCGTTAGCCAGATTAGCGGAATCAAGATATCTACAACAAGTCAATGACATGAAGAATGACCCGCAAGAAGCACAGACCTCATGAAGAATCCCAGGCAGGCCACAACCAAGATCCCGAAATCAAGCTAGAGACGATAAGTAGCTGCGCCTATCAACTGTCCCATCTACCTTTCGAACCAGCTTGCGCTCGAACGGAGTCTTCAAGTGGTTGTCTGCATCCCACAAATACGAGAGAAGCTTCTCCTTGAAAGTTTCCGGCTTCTTCCACTCGGGGGCAAGAGCAGCTTGGTCCTTGTCCATGGTAGAGATAGACGGGTGGCCGGAGGAATCTCCACTGAACTGTGCGCGTCTTATAAGAAAATCGGAGGCTATCCCTCAATACGCAAGATAGCGCCAGAGATAGCCCACAACATAGCGGATAGGCAGTTCCTTCTGCGAAAACTTGCCCGGCATTTTGGTGACAAATGTATGGCGCAAGAAATATCTTCGATGGCTCATTCGCGCTCATGTGTTCCTCGCGACGTCCCTGAGCTGGAAGAATACATTCTCATGCGCGAGGCGGGCTCAATACGTATAAGTACTGACCAGGATTAGTCTGCTTGGCTTGACGTAGGACAGTTTGAGGTCAGAGCTTAGATGCGCCAGAAGAGACAGTTTCCAAAGGAGTCTGATTCCTGACAAAGAACAAGACCTTGCTTCTAAGGTAAATGATGCTCCGACATAAATTATCCAACGACGAGCTTGCCCTCCGCCTCGTTGAGGTCGTATGTAGGAATTTCGAGGTTGGTAGGAGCTGGGCCCTTGCGAATGCGACCAGCTGTCATGGATGTCAGCGCCGACAACGCCTTAAATTCGTGGCATACTCACAAATATCGTAATGGGAACCGTGACACGGGCAGAACCTGGATCGACAGTGTTAGGGAGCGATCTAGGAGCCGGAGTGTGTGCGCACCAGCCTCCGTAATCACCCGCCTCTCCAATCGGCACACAACCCAAGTGTGTGCAAACACCCAGCATTACAAGCCACTCCGGGTTCTTGACACGAGCGCTATCCGCCTCTGGGTCACGAAGCGACTTCCAGTCCTCGCGGTTGGCTTCCTCGATCTCGGAAGCGGTACGATGCCTAACGAAGACAGGCTTTCCGCGCCATTTGATGATAACGTTCTTTCCTTCCGGAATGCTACCAAGCTCAACCTCGACTTTGGCGAGAGCAAGAACGTCGGCGGAAGCAGACATGGTGACAAGGAACTCGGAGACGCTGGACTTGGCCATCGACGCGGAGAGCACACCGAGGGAGCCAACCATGAAATATGAGAACGTGCGGTTCTTGTCGGTGTTGGGTGCCCGGTAGTGAGAGAAGTCGGGAACCTGGGGAGCATCCTTTACGGCAGCGGAGGTAGAGAGAAGGCGTTGCTGGAAGTGACCAGTCGGGCGAGCTAGTAGTTGCATTAGATATCCTGCCTCCTGCCCTAGCATTTGTAGACGCACCAGTGAATGCGGTCCTCGAGACAAGGCCAGCAGAAGAAAGAGTGGTGCTAGATGCCCATGCAGAAGGCTTGTCCGCGCGGGATGTGCCGTGTCCGTGCCCGTCAGCGAGGGGCTTGGCGGCAAGGTTGAGCGCCGGCGCATGCGGAACGCCAGACGCAAGCGTGCGCACAGTTGGCGCAATAGTGAACGCTTTTTTCGCCGCAAGGGTGGCCATCGTCGTCGGTTTGGAAGTGTAAGGTCAAATGCAGAGGAGACTCGGTGTCGCGGACCGTTAATCCCCGGCCAATCCAACCTCTCTGATTCCTGCCGCCCACAATTCCTGTTTTGGAAGTCGCAGGGCGCAGCCTCTTTAAGTGGGGGGGAAGGCAGCATAGCGGTTTAACTTGCGCATGAAATACCACAGGAAGAAAAACTTGACGAAATTGCAGGATTATAATCATTTTCAGCCCTAGAAGCCCTGAATCTCGATACTGAGTTGAACTTGATGAATCGACTTGTAAACTGGATTCCCGGGAAAGAAAGGCTCGGTAAGTAGGGGAAGAATGCGGTAGAACAGAAGGTCTAAGTAACAGCTCTAGGATGCTTTGGTCTGAGTGACAAAGTGTAGACTAAATACGACTTCGACATAGCGGCAAAGTATAAAGGTGCAGTCTCTTGGTTCTTCAGCTCGGCTAATGTGTCCCTTCAATATTTGCCTACCCAGATACCTTTGGCATACGTTCACGCTCACTTCGCGCGATTATCATGGTGAGAAGTCGCCCGATCACAATTGATGGCCAGTGCAGATACTGTAGATAGCCACGGTCTTCGGCCAACCCCTTACCGAACGCCGTCGCGCAACAAAGCGGAAGGATAAATTCGCCTCTGGATGCCTCTCATTCGTTCTCATTTTCGCCCATCCACCTTCTTCCTGCGATTCAGAATGGCCAGCTCTCAAGCATCCTCGGTCTGCATTACATGTCTCGCTTGTGCTCTGCCAATTAAGCAGCACTACTTTAGTTTGGCTTGAAGGACCCCAGCCTCGTCAAATTCCAAGGCTACATCGATGGCAAATGGGTCGACGCACAGAGCGGCGAAACCATCACCGTGAACAGTGAGTATCCACACCGCGCAAGCAACCAACAACACGCATATACCTATTGCTAGACCCCGCTACCCTCGAGACTATCGGCACGATCCCAGAGATGGGGCTGGCGGAAACCAAACAGGCCATCGACGCCGCCGCCAAGGCATTCCCCGCCTGGAGCACAACGTCCCCCAAGGTGAGCAAGATATTCTCATACATGCGCGATGTAATTGACGTCGTTGATTAGCACCGTCATGACCTTCTATTGAAGCTCTATGCTCTCATGCAAGAGCACACAGATGACCTCGGCCGTCTCATTGTGGGTGCCATTTGGTCCATTCCCAAGTCATCTTCTCACAGTTCGTAGACCATTGAGAATGGAAAGACATTGGCCGAGGGCAAGGTGAGCACTCGTGTGCAATATGCTGCCGGCTGCTCAGTCTTTTCAGGGAGAAGTTGCGTACAGCGCGTCGTTCATGGAGGTGCGTCGCATCCAGCATACTTGAACCACTTTACTGACTGCTTACAGTGGTTTGGTACGCACTCTCTCGCGTCGTGGAACCCATTCTTATGCTGTCGTTCTAGCTGAGGAAGCTGTCCGCACTTATGGCGGTACGTATTATTTTGGAGATCTGTTGCCGCCCCTCATCCGCCCCAACAGAGCAAATCCCGTCCGCAAACACTGCAGTTCGCAACGTAGTCATCAAGCAGCCTATCGGTGAGTTAGCCTCTATATACCACGTTGGATCGTGCTTAGTGTGGACCAGGTGTTGTGTACGTCGTCTGATAGCGCCCCGTCCAATCCTTACTTAGAAAACTCTAAGCGGTATCATGACTCCATGGAACTTCCCATCCGCCATGATTACTCGCAAGCTTGGGGCCGCTCTTGCTGCTGGTTGCACAGCAGTCATCAAGCCGCCGCCAGAGACACCATTCTCCGCCCTTGCTATCGCCGAGGTACGCAAGGACGATAATGCCGTATCTGCATACTCACGTTGAGAGTAGTTGGGAATCCGTGCCGGCATACCCCCTGGTGTTATAAACATCGTGACTACCCAGAAGAACGTCTCCGAGGTAGGCCGTGAGATCTGTGAGAATAAAATTGTGAAGAAGGTGTCCTTCACTGGCTCGACTGGTGTCGCAAAATTATTGCTGGGCATGTCAGCGACGACAATGAAAAAGTAGGGGGTGCAATTCAGTTTCCTGCAGCTTTGACTGACTTTCTCAGGGTCTCGCTTGAGGCGGGAGGAAACGCCCCATTCATCGTGTTCGACGATGCGAACATAGACGAAGCTATCGCAGGCGCGTTGGCATGCAAGTTCCGCGGCAGTGGTCAGACTTGCGTTTGTGCGAACAGGATATTCGTACAGGCGGGTGTTTATGCCGAGTTTGCCGCGAAGCTCACAGAGAAGGTGGCTGCATTCAAGATTGGCAACGGACTTGACGCATCGACGTGAGCATCGTCGTTCTAAGGAATGATCTTAACAGTTGACAACGCTGCTCAGAACACACGGTCCGCTCATACACGCTCGCGCGGCAGACAAGGTGAAGTCGCATGTCGAAGACGCAGTGTCCCGAGGAGCCAAGCTGCTCATTGGTGGAAAAGGCCCAGAGGGCACTTCGTTCTTTGAGCCGACCGTTCTCTCCGACGTCCCTGCCGACGCCTGCCTCAACCAGGAGGAGACGTTTGGCCCGCTTGCTGCGCTCACACAATTCACCACCGAGGCAGAGGTGATTGAACTAGCAAACAACACAGATGTCGGCCTCGCAGGCTACTTCTTCTCGCGAGATGTTGGTCGTGTCTGGCGTGTCGCGGAGAAGTTGCAGGTGGGCATGGTCGGTGCAAACACCGGTTTGATAAGCCAAGCTGCGGTACCGTTTGGTGGCATCAAGGAAAGTGGTCTCGGACGGGAGGGAGGCCATGGAATCGAGGAGTACATGAACACAAAGCTGATTGTTTTCGGTGGATTATGATTATTGTACCTTGTTCCGTAGTAAAATTGTTCATCAAGCCTGTAGAAAGATGTAATGTAAGCTCTGTGATTCCAACAACTTTCTTGCAGCTTGAACGGTGATGAGCCCGCTGATGGAGTGCATTCCGGGCTTTGGGCCGAGAACGGCGGACGGCCTGCTCGAACATAACTTAATACTCCCGTGCTTGAATTCGCCCTTCTGTCTCATCCCGTCATCATGCCAGAACTCGAGTTGCTATCGTTTTCCACATTGAAGGAGACGTTTTCCCTCGATGGCGCCTACAGCGTCGGTTATGCATTCCTGTATGGCATGTGTGAGTGGCATGGCTCATCAAAACATTGGAGACAGCAGTGCTCATAAGCCTTTCTTTCAGCCATTTGGGTATCATTCTTTGGAGGTGAATACAGTGTTATACACTGACCTTGACCTTGCTAACTCACGTCCAGGTGTCATTGCATACAAGTCTCTACGTATGTGCCATGTCTTGCCTTTCACATGGAAGTCAAACGTTAAACTCGAATAGCCCGTCAACAATTTGGCGCACTTCAGCACCGTACTTTCCCAGTCTACTTCTTCAACTCTATCGTGATATCCGGTGGACTTCTCGCGCTCTGGACGCGTTCCCACCCTCATGTTCTGAACCACCTTGCCAACCCGTTGGTGGCAGACGTCGCGCAGGCGTACATTCTTGCGTTTGTGTCACTGGCACAGGCTGGGAACTACTTTGTCATCGGCCCGATGACTAGCAAGTGCGTTGTCCGCAGAAACTGTGCTTCAGAAACCAGCTAATGGAATCCAGGTGCATGTTCAAACGCCACCAGCAAGAAAAGAAGGAAGGCAAGGCGTACTCGGACGCAGGAGTGGGATTTCCTCTCCGATAACAACTGCTCTATGCTCATTGCTTCGCAGGTTTCCGACGAGATGAAAGCATTGAACAAGCAGTTTGGTGCCCTCCACGGCGTTAGCTCGTTGTTCAACCTTTTCGCAACTATTGCTCTAACGTTCCACGGGCTGTGGATTGGAAGCAAGGGTATCAAAGCATAGTTCATAGAATCGTGGCATGCACCGGGTACACCCATTGCATGGGTCGTAGAAATACAAATTGTAATGAACCGCTAAGAGTTACCAATATGTTATGCGCCAACTGATTCTATCTCCGGTACATATCCTTCGCGCAGGCTTCTTTCGAGCTTCCGAATTTCGTCTACACTCTTAGCGTTCGCAATAGCCTGTTTGATGCGCTCTGCTTCCTCCTTGGACATGAATTTGGATGCCTTCATTTGTGATTGCGCACGGGGCTCGTCCGCCAGAATAGCGGCTTTGGCAGCACTGGATGATACCGTCGTGGTAATGGTTGTCGCCAATGCGGTGGGCAGGTTATCCGCGGTACGAAACAGTGACTTGCCTGTTTGGCGCTCCTGCACGACGGGCACATAAGCTTGGTGCACAACTCTCAGACCATTTGTGACGCACCTTGTCCCTGATTCTCTGGAAATCCAAAACTCTCAGCGATGGGATTCTGTACGCAAGCCACTCGCGATACCATTTTTTCTCGCGGACGGGGTTGCCGATGAGCGAGAGATACGTGAGCTTTTTGAGGTCTTTCAGAGGTTCCAAGTCGCCGAGCTCGGAGACGTTGTTGCTTGTTAGAACAAGGGTGGTAAGATTCGGGGCAGAGAGGTGAAGGGATGGGGAGATGGTCGATATTCGGTTGTTGGCCATCAGCAGTGTTTGAAGGCGTTTTAGCAGCGGGAAGTTGCCCAAAGTGACGACGGAATTGTCGGTGAAATCGATAGCATCGTGTTGATCCTAGCGGGCGGTGTAAAACAGATTGTGTTGCTGAGAATGGCGGAGACGTACGCGCGTTATACCAAGATTTTCGATGACGGGTATTTTGTAGCCTGGGAACGTTGAATGCGACCGGAGAGTCGGACAAGAAGCGGCACACCTCTAAGATCCAACTGGCGTTCTTTGCACGGATTGATAGACGAGGATGTCTGCGCGAGCAGCTCTGGAGTGAGTTTGACCATGATGAACGCGTGCAAGTTAATAAACGTGCCGTCCGAACCGGCGATCACAATTACAGGGTCTCCTTCACCGCACGCTCACCTCCCACTACCATGGCCAAGTCCCTGCACGAACGCCTGTACCTGTACGTTCTGCCTTATTACGTTGGAAAGACCGACCTACAATTCGTAGATTCATCGACAATGATTCGTACACATTTGTCCCCTCCGGCGAGTCTGCGGCCACGCAGTCGCTGTCCATAGACCGCACGTCTGGTACAATCTCGCTCAATGGTCTGTACATGGATCTCCTCCGTAAAAGCCTATCTTAAATTTGAACAGCTCTGGGGACTTCTCCACCCTCTACAGCCCGCAGGTCACCCAAGTCCGTGTATGGAATCATGGGTATCATCTCACTTTCGATGTGTACGCCGTTCGCCTCAACCTTCGTATCACCAATCTCATTTGCACTGGATGATAGCTGAATATGTTGTCCTCATAACCGGACGCGACTTGCGCGGTCGACTCGCTGGGCACGTCATATACAAAGCCACTACATTCGATATTTTGCCTTTAAACCCCAATATTTCGGCAGACACGCCCCCGCATCCGGTTGAAGGCCATCTTCTTGCCCTCCTCAACTCACATCTCAATTCTGGTTCTTTCCTCTTGAGCTATACGTTTGACCTGTCACGGAGACTCCAGGCGCAGTGGAACACACGTGCAGAAGACGAGAATAGGGCGTTGTGGCAAACAGTACGCAGTAAATACTCTTGCGATAGCTACCCTTACACTTCTCACAGGCGGACGACCGTTTCTTTTGGAACAAGTAAGACATCCATGTCGCATTTGACCAGTCAACCGACTATTCTGCAGGTTTATCCAGACCAGACTGATTGAGGCCGGCGAAAAGCAGGATGTACGTGAATGCTGCCTACGTGTGATGTGCTCTAATGTTCCCATAGCTTGATGCATATATTGTCCCAATAGTGTTCGGCAGTACGTGTGCACGACCACATCCATGTCTATCGCTCTAAAAATCCCCAGCTTTCGACGTCCGTCCGGCGTTTGTTCAAGGTCGCCACATGCATATCGCCCTTATAAGTCGAAGGTCGCGCTACCGTGCTGGAACACGCTACTTCCGTCGGGGAATCGATAGCGAAGGCCATGTAGCCAACTTCAACGAGACAGAGCAGATCATCCTTGTCGAAGCACCAAACTCGAGCATTGCCCGTAACGGCGACGAGTTCGTGTCAAAGCTTAGCTTCGTGCAAATTCGTGGCAGCATTCCCCTTTACTGGGCTGAGATCAACACGATGCGATACAAGCCAGACTTGCAGATTATGGACAAGCCTGATACAGTATGTGACCGTTCAGCTGGCTTGGACTATAATGCTGATGGTAAGTAGAACGAGGCCACAAAGCTTCATCTATTGGAGCAGGTATCAGAGTACGGAGGTCAAGTCCTTGTCAACCTCGTCAACCACAAGGGCCATGAAAAACCTGTCAAGGATGCATATGAGCGAATCACGGCGGAGCTGGACATCCCCAACGTTCGCTACAACTACTTTGACTTCCATACAGAGTGCAAAAGTATGAGGTGGGACCGTATCAGTATTCTTATCGACGCTGTCAAAGACGAGCTAGACCAGTTCGGGTACGTGCGTTCATGTAGCAATATTTGAAGGCCAATTGATGTTCTTCAGGTATTTCCATCTGCAGGATGGTGAGGCAGTCAAGACCCAAACTGGAACAATACGTACAAATTGCATGGACAACCTTGATCGCACGAACGTCGGGCAAGGTGCTATTGCGAAGCACGTTTTGGAGAAACAATTACAGGCGTTGGGCGTTTTCCCACCCAACGGAACAGTAGACGATTACCCCCAGATGAGCAAGGACTTGCGAGAGAGTGCGTTTTCCCTCTGTTCTCACCGCCTCTCATGTGCTGACCTTGCCAAAGTGTGGGCAGACCATGGCGATGCCATTGCGATGGCGTATGCTGGCTCTGGTGCGCTCAAATCTGATTTCACCCGCACAAACAAGCGCACAAAGATGGGTGCCCTTGAAGATGGCGTCAAGTCGGCCGTCCGCTACTTGAAGAACAACTATCTAGATGGAGCGCGTCAAGATGCGTACGATCTGTTCACTGGTGCTTGGGTTCCGCGTCGGGGCCCGACCGCATCTTTGTTCCTCATCACGGACTCTCGCCCTCTTATCACTCGTGCAGTGCGTCTTCACTAGCTCTGTAGATGGCTGAAGCTGACCGTCGCGTAGATGCCTGTTATTGCGTTTTTCTCGCTCTTTATGATTTGCGCGGGTTTGACCTTGCCTAGAACATCAGGGAAGTCTTCCTTTGCTCGTATGCTGGGTGAAAGCTAATTATCCTGCAGAATATTCGCTCCTGTACTACTTCGCATTGTGGTGGGCTGTCTTCGCGGCAGCCCTAGGTTACATGACAAACAACGGCATTGACTTTGTGTCGTGGCCAAAGCTACTACCACCCACAGATATCATTTACTACACTGGCCCTGGCTTCCGTTCTGCGCGTCATGGCATGGGTGTGAGCGGGGCAAAGGATGTGTCCGCGGCAATGGCGAAGACGACTAAATGGTTGAATGGCGGAAAGAGGAGGACGTTAAGCAGGATGGAGACAGGAGATATTGCACTCTCAGAGAAGAAGCACCTTGACTAAGGAGTCAAGAGAACGGTACTGTCGCTCGTTTATGTATATAGTCTTGCCTTTTCTCGATGAGCTCTTTGTGTTCCGGTTTGTTATACATACATATACAAGCAATTTTTTTCCCATTGTCAACTGTGGGAGCAGGAGCCATTGACCTGGCCCCTGTGAAGAAGATTCGACGGTTTAGTATCTTCCTGAACTTTGAGCAAACGCGTCGCGTTCTGCACGTGCTTGCCCATTTCACGCTTCGCGGACTCCGGGCCGGTGCGATCGTGGCAGAGGTTTGCATTTAATTTTTCTGCGCTTTGCCTTGATTCAGCACCACTATGTCCAAGGGAACTAAGCGCGCGTCTCCGGGAGCCGAAGAAGAAAAGGATGCCCTTGCTGGCATTGAGCTCAGCGAAGAGGCCGCGGCCGCATTGACGGCGGTCAACCGCGACGTCCAACGCGTCGATATCTTCATTGGTGCGTCCGTTCCAGCGCGTCGGTTAGTGCCTACTGATTGATTGATGGATCAACAGAGCGCCAGTCGTACAAACTCATGAAGCCCGTGTTCGAGAAGAGGCGCGACGTGGTCAAGAACATCGACCGCTTCTGGGCTGTCGCGCTTATGAACCACGGCACATTCGGAATCCACTGCCAGCACCAAGCGGACCAGCTTGCGCTGACCTACCTCGAGGATGTCTGGGTTGCCCGTGACGAGGCTGAACCCCGAGTGTTCACTCTTGAATTTGTGCGTGGGCGGCTATCTCTCAAATTGTCTTAACTCACGGGTCCCGTGCCATTCAGAAATTCAAGGAAAACCCCCACTTCAAGGACCAGGTACTCAAGAAGGTGTACACCTACACGCAGCCTCCCGCTCCCGAAAAGAATACTGTTGATGAAAACGGTGTCTCTGATGTTGCTGTTGATTTCTCTTGGGAACACCATGTGAAGGCTGGGGTGAGCATTGTGAAACCCGGGTATGAGAACATCGCACTAACTACGTCTGTGAAGTCGATTAAGATTGACTGGAAAGACCCCGCCAAGGCGCTCACCAAGCTCTACCCTCGCGAGAGCGCTGAGGGTGACGACGAAGACCCTGCTGAGCCCGGCAGCTTTTTCAACTTTTTCGAGCACGAGTCGGACCCCTTCGACGTGAGTTCATCTTTCTATGTTCGAGTGTCATAGTGTTCAAATGGTTGATGTTTTGCTGCAGCTTGGCCTGTGCATTGCCAACGATGTGTTCCCTGAGGCTATTGAGTACTTCCTTGGCAACGCTGGCAACGGGGAGCTTGACTCTGATGATGAGGACTCGGACGACGATGATGATGCAGAGGAGATTGACCTGGAGAAGCCGCGCGCGAAAAAGCAGAAGATATAGACGACCTGTTTACTGAAAAGAGGGGGTGGAGGTCCAGGATTTATGAGGATTTTTCTGGTATATATTGTACTGGACATCAAAAGCAGCGGAGCTGCTCTATCCGCATTTTGTGACAATGATGGCAAGTTTCCCGGATGAACAAAATCTGAAGCGGACTGAAGCGCCACTTCGAAGTGATCTTGGTGGAGCTGCCCAGGAGGATACCACATGACGACAAAGGTCTGGCAGTTCAAATTCAATTTGCAGCGACCACTTTCTTTACTACCTCCATCGTTCCCCGCCGTCTTCAACCTTCCTTAAACTATGAAGGCTTTCAGCACTATCGCCCTTGCGGCCGTTCCTTTTGTCGTAGCTCACGGCCACGACGATGCTCGCCACCTTGTCGCTCGTCAAGCGGCGTCGTCAGCATCTGGAGCCGCTTCTGCAACGGCGTCTGGCGCAGTGACTAGTCCTGCTGCCACAGGCGCAGCGGCCTCCTCAAGCGCTACGTTCTCGCTGGCGTCCTCGGAGTCGACAGCTGTCCCGCTCTCGTCCATTACGGCCAGTGCAACAACGAATTCGGCGTCCCTGCCGACGCTTAGCTCCACATTCTCTGCTGGAGCTGAGCCTACCGCCGTCAGTGGTGCACCTCCGTTGCCCGAGCGTGCGTATATGATTCTGGTAGCGTGTAAACACTCTAATCCGGTCTCAATAGTGAACCTCAAGATCGCCGACTACCCGACGCTCGACCGTACGCCTCCCACCGACTCCGATGAGGTTAAGGGATGGATTGAGGAAGTCAAGAACTCTGGCGTGGATATTCCCAACATCACGCCCAACGTCGCCGGTGCGCATTGTGTTCGCCGTGTTGTACCCCACAATTCGCTGATTCGCTGAACAGGAGGTTGCGCTGCCAACGCCGAGGCTGCCAAGAACGAGTCCAACTGCTGGTGGACATGCGGTGGCTGCACGCGTGATACCGACATCGTTACCTGCCCCGAACAAAAGACGTGGGGTCTGACGTTCGGTGCGTCGGCTTTTTTATTCTCCCGCCGTTCCACTTCAACTATTTCCAGACGACGGTCCATCGCCGTACACCCCGGCTCTCCTGAACTATCTCGAGGAGAAAGATGTCAAGGCTGCATTCTATGCTGTCGGCTCCCGCGTTCTCTCGTATCCCGAGACACTCCGCTACGAGTACATGACCGGCCACCAGATCGGCGCGCATACATGGGCCCACCCTGCGCTCACAACTCTCACCAACGACGAGATCATTGCCGAGTTCGGATGGACGCGCAAAGTCATCCGCGAAGTCATTGGAGTCAGCCCCAACACCTTCCGCCCGCCGTACGGAGACGTCGAGTAAGCTACATCTCGTCCAAGCCGGAGGTGAAAATTCTGATCCATCCCCAGCGATCGTGTGCGCGCCATTGCCAAGGCTATGGGCATGTACCCCGTTATGTGGACCCGTATAAGCGCATATCAGACCTTTGATACCCATGATTTCGACATTCAAAACGGCGCCATCACTGTCGAGGGTGTCCTTCAAGAGTGGAACTACATCATGAACAATGCGTCTACCCTTGACACCGGCTTCATCACGCTCGAGCACGACCTCTACCAGCAGACTGTTGAAGTGTCCACAGGCTACATTCTCCCGGATGCTATCGCGCAAGATTACAAGTTGAAGACTGTCGTCGACTGCTTGAATCAGCCTCTTGAGAACGCGTACGTTGAGACCAACGACAACAAGACCAATCCCCCAGCTGCTTCTGGTAAGTCTCGGCATCCTGATGACCGAAGTTGAAGCTGATTGCTTGTCAGGTTCCGGTGTTGTGACACTGTCGTCCGGTGCTCCTGGCTCTGCGCAAGCAACTGGCGCTGGAAGCAGCGGCGACAGCAGTGGTGGTGACGGTGCTATGGGCTTGAACGTCGGTGCAAGTGCTGCTCTCGGCATGTCTATCGTAGCGCTGGTCGCTGGTATCACTTTGATATGAGCAGGTTGAGACCTCATGAAAAGATGTTGCTGAATGAGAGATAGACTACTTTCCACGGACTGTACACTCTACGTGACGGACTATGTTCTGCACTGATATTCTACATACCCTCTATCACCACCGTTTCTGGCGGGACTGGCCTACGGCGATGTATCTAGACATTTTTCACTTGTGTCGTGCCATTCGTTTTGTTTACCTGTCGATATGTCTAACATCGTACTTCGTTTATGAAGGACTTCTACCATATAATACGCACTTACCTCGCGACTGCTTACCCCAAGTGTGCACTTGTGATCGCGTCCACTTCAAATCTTGCCCTTTCACCATCAACATGGCCGAAATCGCGTTTGCCAACACGTTCATTCGCACCATCTCTTCGCAGGCTGTCGCCTATCCCGACGATTATGCCCAGCCACCTTCCAATTCCTTGAAGCGCGTACCAGTTGTTGCCGTCCCCGTACCACCCGTGCCGCAGCCCCAGAAAGCTGGAGAATCATCGTCCACATTTGAAGTCACCCTCAAGTCCGTCAAGCCTGCAAAGACTGTTGCTGTGTCTGTCGCCGGCACAGATACGGTCGCCGACCTCAAGGCAAAATGGCCGGAGGCGACCTCTGAGCTCAAGCTGCTTCTGAAGGGCAAGGCTCTGCAAGATGCCAAGCTATTGCGGGAGTACAGCCTCAAAGAAGGCGATACGGTCAACGTGATGTCCAAGCCGCCCAGTGCTGTTCCTCCGGCCATCGCCACTGTCACCCCAGCCACGCCTGTGGAAGAGAAGA
Source organism: Cylindrobasidium torrendii FP15055 ss-10 (assembly GCA_000934385.1). Taxonomy (NCBI): domain Eukaryota; kingdom Fungi; phylum Basidiomycota; class Agaricomycetes; order Agaricales; family Physalacriaceae; genus Cylindrobasidium; species Cylindrobasidium torrendii. Next base: position 67,249 of record KN880526.1, on the reverse strand, counting down.
AGCCAGGGCTGCCCACGCTGAACATCGATGCGGCCGCGCGCAAGGGACGCCATGGTCGCATTCCGTCCGTCGTGTTGTCGCCATCGCCAAGCCAGGCGGACGAGAATTGGCCTGGAGGCGGGCTCACCCCGGAGGGTAGCCCAAGGAATATACTGTTGGATCTGGAGCACGATAACAACAACCTTAGCGAAAGGGACGTCTCGTCGTATCATTCGACTATTGCGAAGCCGGAGCTGTGGGAGAAGTTGCTTGGGTTCTTGCAGTGCGTGTTTCTAATCTTTCACAGAATCGTCGTTCCTTTCTTCCCATCCATCTTCTTTTTCATCTCGAGACTGACTGCTGGTATAGCACCGAATTTGCATCGCCAGATGATGCTACCCTAGCATTCGAGAACTTCCTGAGGGCTGCGAAGGGAGTGCTCACAGCAAGCGAGGTAGCAAAGATTCGCGACCAGGTTGGTGTTATGGGCATGGCGGGTATCTGATTTCGGTGGGATTGCTGAGAATCTGGGAGTGCTAGCAGTCATGGAAATGCCTATGTAAAATAATGGAGTTGCATTGTAATCGACAACGCCTTGAGCGTGGAATCCAACGTATGTTTGCAGAAGAATCACTGATAAAGGCTTTGAATTGCAAACATGTCCGTCGTCTTCAGTGTTCGCTTAGCACTGGCATTAAAGCACTAAGTAGGCTTAACGCTCAGGAACTAAAACTGTTGCCAAAATGAAAACAATCGTGACCACCGCAGGGGTCGAACCTGCAATCTCCTGATTCGTAGTCAGACGCGATGCCATTTCGCCAGGCGGCCGTACTTCTAGCATCGTGCTGCCGTTGATGCAAATAAGCACCTGGATTATCATCGCTATTATACAGTTGTATTTGTAGCTGCATTCGTAAGTTTCGAGACTTCTACAAACGCATCCAACAGGAGGGGCACAACAAATGGCTGTCGGCACTCGCGCTCTACATCATGTATCAACATTTCCAATTCTTTGTTCCGCGCCTCGAGGATTGCGTTGAGTTTGTTGGACGCTTCTAGCTTCCTTTCGAGCTCCTCACATCGAGATTGAAGATGATTCGAGTCCCAGTCTTGTGAAGCAGGATTTCTGGGAAGAGAAGAATAGCCATCGAGGCGAGGGCGTTTGGCTTCCGGGGAGCCATCATCAAGGGAAACGCGTTTACCCAGCTACCCATAAATCAGCCAGGAATAAAGGCCGGAAACAAATAATTACTCACCGAAGTGCTTGGGGAGTGCTGCGTGTACGAGGTTCGTGGGCCAGAAGCAGTATGAGGAGGGACGGAATCATGTCGAAAGGCAGATGGGGCCGAAGAGGGTGGTGGGCGTTTGAACTTTGTAGAATGCTCCCAGCTCTCTCCCAATGGCCAGTGACTGCGAGACGAGGATGGATGGGGATTGTCAATGTCGTGCCTACGGATCTCCTCTCCCTCTCTGTGCCCACCATTGGGTTCAGTAGGGTGAGTGGAATGGAGCCGGAATAGTCTGAACACAACCTTGTCTCTGGCAGAGCGATTGATATGAGCCTAGGACGAAATTGAAATGAGACGGGGTACACACATTCGGGGCCGTAGGGAACGAAGAGCCGTCCGTATACGCTCTGCGCCTGTCGTGAATCTGGTTTCGACATTCTTGCGATGCAGCTGTGGTTGGTGTTAGGCCCTTAGCGCTGTCCACAGCGGCGATTGAGTACACACTGCATGCTCTGTCGTTTCCCAATACGTCTCCATTATGTCTGGCCTCGTGCAGCTGGTGGAATCGGCCCTCGGCGGAGGAATCCCAAGCGATTGAATGTGTTGTCTGAACTTTCTAGTCATGTCCCCGTCCATGCCTCTTGTGCCAGACGCGAGAGGACCTATGCCAGCTTCCGGGCTGTACCAAAGTTCAACCATCAGAATCACGGGCTGGTCCATCGTCGAGGGAGAAATTAAGAGGTCGTCTGGACTTTTGTGTTTAGTGCCAGGTCATAACCGGAAGCAAGATGACAAGGGGATTAATAATGATGTCAATTGTGGGCGATCACTAGCGCTCTTGTTGATTCCGAGCAAGTTCACCAATTCGCAGCGGTAGCTCCCCCATGCTAAACCCTGTCAGGCCTACGACATTCGGGCTACGGTGAGATACGTATTGTCTACAGGTATGTCACAGCAAAAAAAAACCCCGTACACTTGAGCATTCAAGACCTCCATGAGAATCCGAAAGAAGGTTAGAGCAGGAATTGCTGAACTCAGAACTGTTAAAAATTTTAGTTTTGACCACCGCAGGGGTCGAACCTGCAATCTCCTGATTCGTAGTCAGACGCGATGCCATTTCGCCAGGCGGCCCTGCGAAGGTGGCGGGACCCTGATCCCCGGTCGCAATGCTTAGTCAGCCAAACCCCATAGCTCGATCAGCGACACGCGTTGTAATTTGACGTTGTTGGTCACCGCGAACAGTGCGTCCCATTTGCGAGATTAATGGAAAGAGTCTGATAGTTTGCAGTGAACGTCGCGGCTTTACTTCAGGATGCGCCGTCAAGTCAGCGAGCTCCACCGCCAGCACCTACGCCTGTAGCCCAGCCACACCTCAATCGCCACTCTCCTGAACCTGGCGAGGTGATTGCTCCTCCGAGCGTCGGTAGGAACACTCCGTCGTTGCTTTCCGGACCCATATCATTGCTGGAATTACCCCGGGAGCGCCGAGAACGAGAGCGGGAGCGTGAACACGAACGGGAGCAGCAGCAGCAGGAACGCGATCGAGCACGCGAACGGGAGCGGGACCAGAGGGATCAGCGAGAGCGCGACAACAGGGAACGTGAACGGGAACTCGAGCGGTTGGTACGAGAGCCTCCGTTCCGTGATACTTTGCCACCACCACCACCGCGAGATTCAATTCCTCGAAGAGAGCCGCCGCAAGGATGGGACCATCGCCTTCAGGTCAGCAAGCTATGGGATGCCCCTACGCCCCCTTTGCAAGATAAAGATGAGATGTTCGGCAGAGAACCACTCGCAAGAGGAGAACCCCTCACTGAACGCGACCGGCGACCGAGGGGCTGGATGCCCCAGCCTCCACCCCCACCCACAGGTCAGGTGCCATGGTACTCCCAGCAATCCAACCCGACCAGTTCAAGCAATAATATGCCACAACGCCCCGCTATACCATCCAAGAATGTCCTGAAGGCTTCACCACCGCGTCCAGTCTCCCGACACCTGCGTCCCTCGGTCACCCGCCGCCTGGGAACATATGTCTACCCAGAACTACCGTTTCCTTTTACTCCATCCCCACACGAGGCTCGTGTGGTCACACCGTCTGATGTCTTCGAAACCCTTGCGGACATTCTCATCCCCGCGTCGTTTATACCCTCTACCTCAGAGTGGACCTACGGTCTATTATCTAACCCTGTACCCGCAACGCAACATCGCAACAAATACTCGCTCGACAGCATGGATATAGACAACACAACAACACTGTCAACAAGTATTCCGCCGCCTCTGCACTCCCGCCCTCGGATTTGGGGCGGCGGACTTCCAGCGTCGCGTACTGTCAGTAGTCGACGCGTATACACCGATGACTCTGATCTATACTTGTGTGCAATACACGCAGGAATGCTGCGGCCCATGTCGCACTCGGTAGCCACTGCTCCAGACGTACGAATAACCGTGCGCCTCATCTCTGTCGCTGCACACATGCCCCCACCTGGCCATGAGCTCGTAGGCAGATTTCTCGCTGGAGTTGGACAAGGAGAGTTTGGTCGGCAATTGCAGAGCAGTGCATGGGGAGCGAACCACGACGGAGGGGCTTTCGAGATCATTGACGCACGCTGGACGCCGGCGTCGACTGCCGTAGGTGCAAGAAGGGCTTTTAGGAAGCGCAGAATGAGGGAATATGCGGAGAGGAGAATAATGAAGAAGGATCTGAGCTTGGGAGGTATCGTCGATGGGGATGGGATGGTTAACTTGAAGGTCAGATGGGGCAACGATGGGATCATGCTGTTGTAGCTTTTTTGGCACGTTGTCCTATGTATTTGCTGTATCGTTCTAGCTGTGGAATCACGATAACGTCTTGTCTGAATGACATGTTATTGCTTTGTGTCGACGACCAAAACAAACGCACATCGCTATCATAGCCCACCGCGAGGGTCGAACTCGCAGCCTTCAGATCGCCTAGTCATAAGAGTCTGACGCTCTATCCGATTGAGCTAGGCGGGCCGATTCCCGATCTTTGTGTCCAGTATATATTGTGGCGCATGGTTGTCTGCCAAACTTCTCAGCCCTCTTCTGATTCATTGACAGTACAGTTATGAGATTTAGTTTACAATCTTCCGTAACCACCTTTACCGCCCCATCCAGCCACCGTCCACCAGGAGATCCTCCCCGGACACATAATCACTTGCCCTCGACGCCAGATACACGACGGCTCCCTCAAAGTCTTCTGGTGTCCCCCATCTTCCTTGAGGTATCCGCTCCAGGATTTGACGTGCCCGCGTTGGATTGTTTATAAGTGCTGTGTTCATCTGAAAACAAATCAGTATGTCTTCTTGAGAAGGGATTCACACGTACGTCGGTTGAAATGTAACCAGGTGAGATGGTGTTGACATTTACCCCCTTTGAGCTCCATTCGTTAGAGAAGGCTTTCGTCTATGTAAATTCATGTCAGGCGTTGACGCTGAAAGGTCAGTGTGACAGTACTCACAATACCAAGTACACCATGTTTAGCAGCAGCGTACGCGGGCACGGTCAGTCCGCCTTGGTGGCCGACGAGACTCGCGATGTTGATAATCTTCCCATTTCCCCGTGGATTCGGGGTCGCGCTGGGGACATTGTCGGGCGCGACGCCACCCCGCGAAGAGAGCATATGGCGTCCAAAGTCACGACATAATGTGAAGACAGTATTCAAATTGACTTGGAGAACCTATTCTATGTATCAGATAGGTTTCTGGACAGTATTCTGCACGTACCTCGTCCCAGTCATTATCAGGAAAGTTCTCTGCAGGAGTCCGACGCTGGATACCTCCACAGTTGACAAGAATATCAATAGTTATGCCAAGTTCGTTCGTGACTTTGTCCGCTAGCTTCGAGATCGCAGCCTTGTCTGCGAGATCACACTCGACGATCCACGCTTTGCGACCAGCCGCAATAACTTTATCATACGTCTCCTTGTTGGTCGAATTGCGTTGGACAAGGACGATGTCTGCGCCTGCCTGACCAAGAGCAAGAGCTAATTGCTGCCCTATACCACGAGTTCCGCCAGTGATAATCGCAGTCTTTCCTTCGAGGGAAAACAACGAGCTGAGATACGAGTTTACCGATGTCATGATTTGTAGACCGGGAGATTTGGACACTTGGGATATAATCCTCACGACAAGGAGTATATATACCCCTCCGTCTACAACCGTCCCGGATTACGGCAGGCAGTTCCGGTTCTGAGGCGCTGGACGGCAACGTCGGTCCGGGCCGAAGAACGAATGCTTGACAAATAAACACAAACCCTCCTGATTTGGCATATCAGATCAAACATCAGGCCGCCTGGCGAAATGGCATCGCGTCTGACTACGAATCAGGAGATTGCAGGTTCGACCCCTGCGGTGGTCACAACCATTTTCATTTTGTGTAGTGGGTTGTCTTTACCTTAAGTTAATCACAGGGTAGTGTGCACTGAGTATCAAGTAAAATTTTTGCAGCACTGGGAGAGACCCACTTTCCGTCACGGTCTAGTTTCTGGCTGTCGATTATGATCTGCCAAGCGGCCCAAGCCAGACTACATAGCATTTTTTGACAGGGTCTGAGTTAAACGGCCCTGTGCTACACTCGGGCCTGCCTAGCTCAATCGGATAGAGCGTCAGACTTTTACGCACTTATCCACCAAGGCGATCTGAAGGCTGCGGGTTCGACCCCCGCGGTGGGCTATTATTGTATTTGTTTTGTTTTGCTCGTCCCATGTTACCGCGATTATCATTCACAGTCAAGAGTGACGGGTCGGGGCTTACCGTTTCTTTCGTTGTGCAGGATAGAGCTAAGAGCACTGGAAGTCGGGGTGACGATAATGGGCCTGTGCAGTCTGAAAGACTCTGAATTACACAATACCGTACACTATTTTGTCCAGCACCGTCACACGACGCACCAGTATGACTCACTGCAGCACAATCCACTGTTTCCTTGGAGGGTTGGTCTTCCGCTTGAGACGGGAAGCTGAGCTCGCTGCTTGAACTATCTCTTCCATGTCTAAACTAGAGCATGAGATGCCAAATTCTATATTTCATTCAACTGCCCTTTGTATGTGGTATCATTCAAGTAGATATACATAAGCCTCACAAAGCCCCACACCATCCCCACTGCACAGTATACACTCGTCAGCATGAGCGGCAAGAACGCGTATTGTTCTTGTGGTTTGGCAAGATGCCACACGGTCAGGAAGGCCTGGAGGAGGATAAAGCCGGCGAGATAGAGTCGCTCGACAATGTCGAGGATGGCCAGTGCAAACGTCCCGGGGAGCCTGTGGACCGGGTCAGGTGCGGAACAATGGGAGGCAACGATGAAGAAAACATACTCGTAGACGCGCTTGGATATGGATTGATACACGATGACAAGCCATAATCCGGAATACAGTACCGCAATGACTGACTCTGTATTGCTGTGAGGACAGTACTACACACAGAGCAAGCGACTAACCAGCAGGCGTGAAGAGCAGAGGGAATAATGAGAAGATTCCTGCAATGCTGCAGATCATATATGTTCGGAAATACGCTTGGCGTTCCGCTGCTAGCAAGCTGAATGTATTTGAGCAGTCGTCAAAAGAGTGCATCGCGAGAATCACCTGAGCGGAACAAGCACGAGTAGAACGGCTTTCTCATGGACGTGCCACCCGAAAAGGTAAGATGCGTAGCCGCACAGCGTCAGTGCAGTCACAAAAGACTTGTACGAAGGATTGCGCCAAAGCTTGAACAAAATAATCTAGTGGCGAGGTGAACACGAAAATCGACGCTTGTTGATGGATGCTAACCGACTGAAGCGCAACAGTAACAGTGAATGTGTGTATCGGCTCGACATTGGGAAGAACGGCGAAGACTGTGTCCCCGACCAATCCACGCGAAGTGGACGCGACGCCTGCGGTGTTCACCTGTGCCCCAGTCTTTTTCGCAACTGAAATCAAATCAGCCAGGTGCTCGAGCAAGCAGCAATAGATTACCGTACAATATAGGAAGACGCGGTCGAGTGCGGTGACCAATGCCCATGTATTCGGAGCCCAGTATGCGTGGTTCAACCCCCGTGTGAAAGGAAACAGACGGGAGAGAACTTGGGGTATCTGCCCCATGAGTGCGAATGGTCCGAAGGATAATAGGAAGGTCAAAATGACGGAGTTGGCGAGGTTCAGGAAATGCTTGATCTGCAGACGGCCAGTAGAGTCGAAGCAATAAGAGCGTAGCAGATATATGAAGTATGCTGGCTATAACAAGAAGTCAAGAATGTAGCTACGACGTGAGAGGTCGTGCGCACAGCAAGGTACATGTAGATGTGCTTGAAGTTGAGCAGAACAGCAAATAGCACACCGCTCATCAGCTTGTGGCCCTAAAGACACTGTCAGTGTGCGCGCTATTTCATGCAGTGGAAGACGCACATTTCGTGCCATGAGTATTGACCACACCAGTATCCCAAACATGAACCCATTGTACTGGAAGTGGATGTGGTCTACAATGAGGAACCCGGGGTGAAGAAACAAGGAAATGGAAATGATCTTTTGCATGCGCCCATCTATGGCGTCGCGCGTCAATCTGAGGCGGTCAGTCCCAAATACGCTGCAATTAGCTGTAAGAGCACACCTTAGCAATGCCGCACCAAGAACAAGTTCAGTGATGATGACTGTTGTACGTTGGTACGCGATGACAGACCAGGCATTGTAGTTGAGGTTATTCAAGTCGACGATGGCAGGGTCGATGAGCGCTGCCGGGATTGACAATAGCTTCTCGAAGTAGGCAAAGAACGGAGGATAGTCAAGGGCTATGTAGAAAGTCAGGAAGGCTTGAACTCGTTATAGGCCGAGAGATTTACTCCATTCCGAGGTAGTCTACAGAGCGCCGTTAGACGTTTAACTGCGGACACGAGCCAGTACGCACATCGTAGTACCACTTTGATATAGGGAGTGTATGGGTTATTGCCAGCCAATTTCTATGCACTTCGAAATCTGTGGAACGACTGAGGGAAGTCAGTACTTGCACACACTGAGTGCCATGTAACGCACTATGCAGGGAATAACAACAGCTTGAACGCGGTTGAGTACACCAACACGTCCCATTCCGACGGCTGCAGCAAGGTGTTCCAACTCCAAGACGTTGCTGACGATGGTTCCGCTGGCTGCTCGGTGCGTTCTACGGTCGCGTTCGATGTCATGATCGCATCGACGTGGACGTCGAAATGAAGCTTCAGTCCAGCACGTGCTTCTGCTGAGCTTGCCTTTTGCCGTCATGGAACAATCAGCACCAGCATTACTGGCAAACCAAGCTGCATCTGGGTACCACTAGCTTCAACGAAATTGCGGAAATGCGCCCTAATACAAGCGTAGGGGAACTCTCGTCAAGTTGGTGGTGTTCAGTGTCTCCTTAGGCGTCCTCCCATTGTCATCATACTTCATTTCCCTGAACTACATTTGGGATGGTAAACCTTTTCTCATCTCACTGTGGTAGTTCTTATACATTGCTCATTGGTCGTAGGAAATGCAACATTTGCAGCAATTACGGCCATTGTCGCGGCCAACGCTGTGCTTGTTTCCTACATCGTCTCCTCCGTGTACGAGGACGGCTCTTCATCCAAAAAACCAGCTGCCTCGGCAACGCTAGATTCGAAGAAAGACAGATGAGTTGAAGGGAGCCAGTCGTACAATTTACGTATACCCATATGTTGCTGCAGTACATAACAATTCACCGGCCTGACTGAGCTTTTAAACATTCTTTACACGGTCAGTACGTACTGCAAATGCAGTGAGTATCTTGAATGAAGTGAGCTCGTCGCTCCTTCATCCGAATTGGGCAAACGGCACGTGCTCGCGTCCTGAATCGCGCTTGTCCGATCCCGCCATTACGCGACATGGCCCTCGATGTACGCGGCGACATAGCTGCCGCACAACTCGCATTTTATGTCCCCATTGCCGGAATATGTCTTTTCTATTTTGCACGATTTTTGCTCTCACGCGATGCTGGCTGGATGATGTTGGCGATTTTTGCGCTGAGTATGGGGCTTTCTGGACATAGTGACGCGTAAATGCTCATAAACCATTCACAGTACGCGTTGCAGGCGGTGTATTGACTGTAGTCACTCAAACCATCGAAAACCCAAGCGTGGACTTGTATATTGTGGCCTATCTGCTCTTCCATGTTGGATTTGGTTTCCTTCTCTTGGCAGCCATTGGATTCTTGTCCCTCGGGTGCGTCGCGCATCCACAAGCTCTAAGCTATGCCTGACTTTAGTCGTAGTGGGTACCGCTCATACAGCGATGAGATGGGCGTCCGGCGCCTGTACTATCTTGTGGCCATTCTTGCAACCATAGGCTTCGCATTGAGCATCCCCGCTGGTCTGCTAGGAACCCATGTCAACGACAATATCTCGGTGGGAAATATTCTGCGTAGAGTTGCAGCTTGTGTCTATGCGGTGCGTTCCTATTTCTACCAACCCACCAGGCGCTCATTCACTTTAGGCTGCCTTTATTATCCTTTTCATGACAACGATAATTGGTTGGACACATCGATACCTTATGAGGAGCTACCGCCGCAAGGTACGTCTGCATTCACATCTTTCGACTCCATTTTGATTGCAGCCAGTTCCTCGGGGGCGTCACATTCTCCATGCTCTTCTTGGGCGCACGGGCGGCATTCGAGATACTGGCCGCCTGGTCCGCCGAAGATCCCTTTGGAAGCAGATCCTCCCCAAATCCCACTCTTGCCATGTTCAATCCCACGACGGGGGACTGGGTACCGTTCCTCGTCATGGGCCTCATTTGCGAATTTGCCGCGGCAGCAACCTATGTGCTCTCTGGCGCGCTCCTCCACCGCAGACATCCATGAATCCCAAGATATGGTATGAGTGAAACGAAATCTATTGAGGACTATTTACGATGATATTTACTTACGTATGTACTACGATGGACAAAAAGACGAAATAAGGATGTATGGGTCTCATAGTCAAGCATTCCTCACCGATGCCCCCGAAGGGCCAACCTGAGGAGCGCTCCGGCTTAATTGAACCCAACAATGAAGTTTTTTTTGTTCTATCCAGCCGCAGCAAGTACCCAGAACACGTAGAGCGTTGAGAGTTGTCGTGCCACAGAGACACGACGGTGGTCGGAAGTGATGAAAAAATTGCCAAATTTCGCGCGTTTATATGCGCTCCACGTGGCGATTTCTGATCCCGCCAAAAGTTCGAATTGGCACTGGCCAGCAGGCTGTCCTAAGACGCGGATTGGGTATTCTACATAGTGTGTCCTAGCCATCTCCCAGTGTCCATTTCATGGCTTCGGCTGGTTGGCCATCTGTGAGCAATCATGATCACACTGCGCTTTGAATCGGACTTCGCTGTCTACGTCATTACAGTCAGCCACGCCATAAGGCCCTCCAAATCATGTCCATTTTCTCTCGCCTGCGTCTTATCTCTCGCCAAATTGTTCCCAGATTACACTCGAGCGCACGAACGATGTCGACCGAAATCCACAACACCAACAAGGCTTGCTGCAGTATCCCACCTGTCCAGTCGGACTATGAGCCCAAAGGTGCGTTTCGCGTTCTACGAAATTCCCAGAAACTGATGCTATCGAAATCAACCTAGGAGTGTACAAGTCCGTGGGCGACTTCAAGAAGGTCTACGTGAGTGGACCAGAGGGAACCGATTCCGCTATCGTCTGTATCTTCGATATCTTTGGGTGCGTTAAACGCGTTGACCATCGCGCAACAACTAACTTCTTTATCAAGATATTACCCCCAGACACAGCAGGGTACATTACTCTTCTACTAGGATACATCCCTCGGCGACTGACTGACCTGATTCAGGCGCTGACATCCTTGCTTCCACTTTGAAGACCACTGTCTACATGCCCGACTACTTCGAGGATTCTGCACCGTACCCACTCTCCAAGTTCCCTCCCAGCACCCCCGAGGAGCAAAAAGAGTTCCAAGCCTTCTTTGGCGGCGCAGCGAACCCTCCTCAGCATGTCGCAAAGTCACTTGCCTTCGGAAAGGTCTTGAAGTCGGTCAACAACTACAAGAACCTCGGTCTGTACGGCTTCTGCTGGGGCGGAAAGATTGCTATCCTTTCTGGAAGCACAGACGACACGCCATACAACGCTGTCTCCATCGTCCACCCCGCGATGCTCTCCCCACCGGATGTGGAGAAGATCGCAGTTCCCTTGGCCGTGTACATCTCGAAAGATGAGCCCATCAAGGAAGTACGTCGAGTTCACCTATATCTAACGTCAGCGGTGATGTTCATCGCGTCGTTCGTAGTACAACGAGATTGTGGACATCCTTAGCAAGAAGCCCTTCGCTGACAAGAATGACCACAAGAACTACGACAACCAGTGCGCATGACCCTAGCTCACGGTTCCCCTCATCCGTACTTACGCACTTGTCAGAATCCACGGCTTCGCTGCTGCACGCGGTGACCTCAAAGATCCAGAGAACCTGAAGCAGTACGAAGACGTCTACGGTCGTCTCGCCAACTTCTTCAAGGGCGCGTTCTGAAGCAGGAAGCGAACCGAGTGGAAGCAAGAATGATGGAGTATGGATGTGTAAAAATGCCTGTATCAAATATAAATGTACATGAAATGCTTGAAATCCGTGATGTGAGTGACCGTGAACGTAGAACCCATCTCTTGAGCGTGCTTGATTGTCGTAAGGGTGTCATGCATTTTGCGGGGACCGGACAACATGCAATGTCCATCCCTGCCCATTCACACTCAACCCGTCGAATAGGTAGTTCCAGCCCAAGTAGTCGCGGCGGCGAATGACATCCTCCCCTCGACTTGGAAAGTTGTTCCTCAACCGAAACTGAAGGACTTGGTGTGCCTCCTGCCGTACATGGGGCTCCCAAGCATTGTATTCCCGAATATCGACCACCTTGTTAAAGCAGTTGTAAATGCCCCAAAAGACGTCGAGCGCGACGATGCCATCAGGGTTATGGATGTCCGTGTACCACGTCTTCGTCGGCTGGCCGTTGACCTTCAGCCCATTGATGTGGAGGTGCGAAACGAATGGGTAGGTCGCTGGTTGTCGAAAATCGGGAGTCGCTAATGGTATGACCGGTGATGAGAGGTTCATCCATATTGTGTCTGGGAAGGATCCAATGTTCCAGCGTATACGGCTTGCGCTAGAATCACTGTGACTGAGCCAGGGATTGAGGTAAAGCTCCCAAGGGAAGGGAAGGGGACGTGAGGGATCTGGCCGCTTCCAACGAGACGGCCGTGGAGGGAGGGCAGGATGTCGAGTGCCGGGGATCCAGCGTTCGGGATGGGGTGTACCACCTAAAAGGTAGGCGTCAATATTGCACACAAAGGCATGCATTATGACAAGGACCTGGACTGCGTAGCTGTTCAAAGAGGTCTTCCGGAGTGGACGGTGTTGACGTGGGGGGTAGTCGAGGTGCTGTATCGGCGTTTAATTCAAGTGAAGGATGGGAGATATTGCAGACGCCTACTTTCATTCAAGACATGAACGCCGTTAAGCACGGGGGAGGCGTAGTACCCGTAGGCCTGCGTGAGTTCAAGAATACTGTAAGTGGTCTTGGGGGGATTGACATGCCTTCCACTCTGAGAATGGGACGGGTGCATAGCGCGGCATTGGGGGATTGAGTTCGAAAGGATGGTACATGGGTATCTCGTATGTTTCGAATCCTGTATCACGTTCTGATAATCGTGGGTATGAGCATAACAGCAAAGAAGAGCACAACGCACTGAATGCTTTTCGAATTCGTCGCAAAAGCCTGTGACCGCGTCTTTGCGTATTCTTGTCATTCTGCTTGGGGATATGCAACCTGAGGGGTTCAGCTCTGGGAGGCTGCCAGGACTCGTCGTAGGGGAGTGCATATATTTCATTTGGGAGTACAACGACGGAGCTTGTTGGTGATGGCGTCCATGGGTGATTGAGGTCTCGAACCTGCCGGTATTCGTTGCCGTGCAAGTTATACAAGTCGTACAGACTGCCCATCGGTACGATGCCAAGGACGAGGAGACGGAGAGGGATGCTGTTCCCAGAAAACACTGCCTCACTCACAGATGAACGCGGAATCCACGCGACCATGCGATATCATATCGGGCCCTCAATCAAACATTTGGCTGTCTTGAGCACAAAGAAAGAAGACTCGCCTCAAGGCTGGCATACAAGCAGACACGGATCTACCATGCGTTTGACCCCGGGCCAATTTAGCTGCCTACATGACCACCGCTTGAAGAAAACATGATTTCGAGGCTTCCAGTGAGCTCAAAGGCATTTTCGTTCCAATTTTGTGATTGCGCATTGTCATGGTTGATGGGAAAGGAGCGGTTGGCAATTGTTGCCGAATGGGTATTCGCGTAAATGCGTCAAAAATAACAAGGACAAATGCGTTATGATACTCGCTGCGTAGTCTGCACGGCCATACTATCATAGATACTCCCCAGTCGCACAGTAGACAGTGGCGACAGACATTTCTGCCCTCCAGTCGACCGTGGACCGTTGATTTGATTTGATTTGATTTGATTCGTTCCTGTTTAAAGTGGCGTGCAGGCCGTTTACGGCCTATGTGTCCACTGTAGTACGTATGGGAATGTAGGTACATGGTCTGGGGCATCTATATGTAGGTAGAATGATAGCAGAGGGGGAATATGAAGGGTGGTATGCCCTGATAAGTAGAACAAGAGACTACGATGAGAGCCTCGAAGCTACGGTGGATGGAAGGAAAAAATATGAAAGAGGAAAAATAGAGTAACAGACGGGGAAAAGTGAGAATTGATATAGTGAATGCTTGAGCGGTAATTGTGAATGGAGATCTGGGTGGGCGGACACCAGGAGGTAGTGGTGGCGAGGAGCAGAGGGGCGGAGGGCATGTTCACCACTGGTAGTATTCCATCCACATTCTCTCCAGCTCGGCCTCCTCCTCTTCGATGATGCGACGTTCTAGGTCTAGGGCGTTCTGCTTGGCTCTGAGCCTAGCCATGCGGCGTCGTTGCTTTCTTTCCATACGGAGCTGGCCGCGCGAGCGCGTTGGGAACTCGAGGAGCGTGTACTTTCCTAGGAAGCCGACGATACGAGCTCCGCGACGGCGGGCCGACTTTTCAGGGTCGGGGTGGATGTGCGCCTGCGACTTGTGTCGGTTGCCTCGAAGACCGTGGACCGTTGGGATCCATGACTCTTGCTATTGCTGAGTCTCGCCTTGTTGGCGTGATAGCACGCCGAGTAGCCTCCAAGAGCTTCGACGCCTTGTTCGACACAGTACCGAACGGTGTCCAACAAGCCTCGACCAAGCGTCGAGGCTTTGAGCGGGATTCAGCTATTGCCTCCGTTGGTGCTATCTCCGTGCCGTCATTGTCATCCATTCCATCTCCCAAACCATCATGAGCAGCATTCTCCTGGCCATTCCTCCGGAAATCCTGCAATGTATCCTCGCAGCATGCCATCCATCCGATGTCGCCGCTTTCTCCAAAACCTGCCACACCGCATACAACGCTGTCTATAACACGGAGGGCAGCTACCTTTGGCGCGAACTGTTGATCGCATTCTGGGACGACCCACGCCTGGCGGACCATGAGACATCACCCACTGTGGCGATTGACATACCCTGGAAACAATGCGTTCAAGAGCGCGTACATGCAGAATGGCTGGCCGCAACGAGTGCGAAACGCGGGGCCATTCCATTCCCCGACCTGCTCTTTCTTGTCGAGACTTTTGGCAGCGTCGTAGACAGCTGCACCCCCATCCAAGTCGGTGACCCCGAATCGAAACCCTCTCGCAGTCTGGCCTGGCTCACCAACATCTTGCACAATTCTGCCGTCCTGTATCAACCTGCCGTGGATGGGTCAGCCAGTCTCGGACAGGCCCTCGCGCGGCTCAAGGTATTTTACTCCTTCGCAGAGACCACAGACCCGGATGCAGACAGTTGCACCGCGGCGAGTGCTGTTACTCGCCGTGCCCGCAATCGCAGCCGTCATTATGTGTACAACCTCCAGCACTACACCCCAAAGCGACAATATGGACCTTTTCTTGACGATGGGGTAGTGAATTGGTATCATGTCCATCATGTGATGAATGTCGTATGGGCAAACATCTGCGACCTCCCTGCGCAATGGGCATGTAAACGCCCACCTGTTGGCTTGGAGGCAATCAGGGCATTCTCTGCGCCTGCCTCCTTTACAGACGAGGATTGGGCCGGTGTGCGAGGCCTTTGGAGACGCTACATTTGCTTCATGGACTACAGGTACGCCATCCTCCACATATCCATTACTATCACTCAAAGGGCTGGCAGGGATCTATTCTGTGAGTCGCTACTTGCTTTGCTTGGTCTGACATCTAACAGACTCTAGCATTCAATGTAATAACGGTGGTTCTCCTGTAGCTCTCCTTTGACTGACTGCACCTGTAGTTCACAAATGTCCTACGTGGCCCTCGCGACCTAGCGTACTTTGAGGAAAACCCACGGTTCAGGGAGGCTACCCGTCTCATCGAGCTCGACCTTGAGGTCGTCCCGTGGGAGGCCATCACCTTCAGCGCCCTCAAGACTGTCCCCACCGTGTACTACCCGCGCTATCCGCCCATATTCGCACGGGGTATATCCCGAAGCGCACACGGGCTGGAGTCTGTCGTGGAGGGTGTCGTCAGTATGGCGAAAGATGGGACTGTGCGATATCATTTTGTAAGTCGCGGTGTTCAATGCTGAAGAAAACTGGTTGATGTGCTAGCATGAAAAGGTATCCTCCCAGGACGGACAGACGCTATGGTGGTACGCCTCCTTCCTACTTGGTTTGTGCCGAAGAAGTAGGGCTAACTCGTGCGGTTTAAAGTTCGCGCGGTGTACAAATCGGCAAACCAGGGTGTGCTGCTGGCGTGGTCGGGACCTGGACCACCACTTCGCACGAACAAGGTTGGTGTTGTAGCCCTCGGAACGGCAAGTCTTAACGCGGTTTTCTTCCACAGATGACCCGGTCGGCCCATACTGGCTCTGGAAAGTTGCAGACGGCGACGCAAGTGTCCTTTTCGACCATATGTAATGAATATTTCTGACTACATATACGTAGATTTATGGACACTGATCTACTGAATTGCTTTGAAGGACATACACCCCCTCTCTACTGTACTACATACACGCTGACCTATATGTATTTTCTCTTTGTTATCTGGGAAACTCTTCACACAACCTTCGCGGGAGAATCACTAGTAGGTTTGCCAATAAATCCAGTGAACCAATGAGCATTGCGACGGGTCCCACAGAGTACAGATTGAGCGCTACAGATTTTGTCCAGGTCCGTATAGTCGTGCGTAGGAAGTGTAAAATAAATTTCTTATTCTCTAAGTATACAACAGAGTGATAAAGAGTGCTCGTGCCGCAAAATGTATGGGAAACTTCATGCCGCGAAGACCCACCATCCAGCAAAGGCAAATCCAAACAGAAGACCGAGCGCACGCGCAACAAGGACGACGACAAGGGCTTTACGAATGGAGGCGTAGAAAGTGCTCAGCGCCGAGCCAGACCAGTTGATCCTGAAAGGGCAGTGAGTCTCGGTGCACAGGAGTGTCAAATGCATTTCTTACCTCCTGTCGTTGGCGCCACCGGAGCGCACGCTGGCCTCCCAGCCCCGAATCACGTCACGATAGCGTTTGCCAAAGACCCTATGAAGAGATTAGACTGTGAGAGAGGGGCAAATGACTGAGGCGAACTCACCAAATCCAGAAGTTAACGTCCGGGTAAGAGAAACGAGGGAACACACTTGCGAGGCTGGGTGCAACGACATCCATCCTGATACCAGGGACCTCACTTTGGTATGGGAGATGCATGACCTGGGAGAGTGGGGACGAACGACCACTAGAAAGGGTGTTCTTCTCTGGATCACTCTCCGACGTGGATGAAGGTGTGGGAAGAATCATGTAGGACATAAGGTCCAGGGTCATGCCCAGAGACAAACCCCAGAGCTTGAGAACGTGAGGGGAAGTCTTGTTGTCCAGGACAATGGCGGGGAACTCCATGCTTCCGATGAGAAGGCGCACAATCCACCGAAGGGCAGTCGAATTCTTCGGCGCGAGACGCGACGCTGCGTCGACGGTGACATTCGACCATCTTGGGGCGGGGTTGGCGGACACAAGGGCAGACAATGGGACCCAGTGTAACGTTGTAGACGGCACCGGGTCAGGGGCGGGCGAACTGGGGGAGACTTGGAGGAATACGAAGGGAGACAAAATCATGAGAAGGCGTTTCCCCAACGAAGTCGTGATTTCGCGGTCATCAAGCTGGCCGATGCAAACATAGTCGCGCTCCGCAAGGTCGATGCCAATTTCTTCCCATGTTTGACGGAGGGCTAGTGGGCATATAAATTCAGAGAAACACATACGGGGGCGAATGGACGTACCAGTATATGCACCTCCTTCGTCGTCAGCCTCGGTCCTACCGCCTGGGAAGGCTACATGCGCTTCCTTACGCGTGGAGGATGAGGACTTGGGTAGTGTACCATCTTCTGCAACAGGGTTTTCGCGCTCTAGAAACAGAACCTCTGCCCGTGCGTCTGGATCGTTGACCCAGTCGAGCTCGAAGAAGTCCGACAAGGCGGGTGGAGAAGTTGAGGTGCTTGGGAGATTGGCATTTGGGCTGGGCACAACGCGTATAATGATGGCTACAGCTGCCCGCCGGGGCTGTGTCGGTGGAGAGGCGATTACGCGCGGCGGTGTGGACCGAATTCGATGGAGAGCGCGAGAGAGTAGCGGAATGACGGACACTGGCTTGTCTGACATGGTGGTAGTGAGCAGGTAGTAAATAAGTACTTGGCACAGCAACTTCAAGAAGGAAATTGAACCTTTGGGGTATCGTCGATCTCCATATATACCCCGATCAGGCCCCGTGGGTGCGACGCCCCCAACTCCAAGAAGTCAAATCAATTATGGCCAGCTTGTCTTTGGCACAAAAATCAATCTTATCTCCTTCCTGGCCATCGAGAACGAGGGCTCCGTCTGCGGACTCAACCGGGAAGCCATCGAGACCGCTGTTCAACACGGCAAGGACTCCCGTTTCTCCTCTTGGTGGCTTGCGAGGAAAGAACTCCTCCACAGATTGAAGGAACCTATGTGGCTATCACACGGCCGCCTTGCATCTCGGTGGGGCTGATGTTATAAGCTGCGGTATAAGTAGAGGTGTAGAATAATATGTGCATCATCCAAGTCATAAAAGGCATAACTTATTTGTTGAAAGGTCCATCATTGTCCGATATCTGTCCATCCTCATTCTACGTCAAACCCTATGAATATTGCTGTGAATGTAATCCAGATTTTCTGGGATTGTCTCCTGGCCGTCGTCGGTCCATTATTTGAGGCGAAGGTAGTGGTCGACTTGCAGGAGGCAGAGGGCTGCTACCGCTTCGCTCAGACCGGCTTTGTGTTCCTTCGCTTCTTTCGTCGCCCTGTCCAGACCCCTCACCATCCCGATATCTCGGTGGAAGTTCGACCACCTCTGTGCCATCGTCGTGGAATACGGTGACAGGCGCCACCCCACCATCGTGATGCACCACATATACGTGGTTAGATGGCTGCCGTGCACCGCTCTGCTCTCCTTGCATCGGATTTGGATGCGGCGAAGCAGGAGACGAGGGCGAACGGGACCGCTCTCCAGGAAGCAAGAACGGTTCGATTTGATATCCACCGCTGTGTTGATACGACAAGCGGTCCGGGACAGACTGGTATCGTGTTGACGAGCTAGATGACAGATTTATGTCGAATGGATTTGCTTCTGAATGCGCGGACGTTGAAGTTGCAAGTGGTAGAAATTGGTGGCCGCGTCCTCGACGCTTGTCACGCCGCCTGTAATAGAAAAACGCAGCCACAACTCCCATCAATAGACCCAGGACAACACCACCAATGCCAACACCTGCAGTCAATCCTGCCGAGGAAGAACTAAAATGACATTTTAGGTGTGGGAAAACTTTGGCCGTGAGAGTACACACCTTGGCGCAAGACAACTTGTATCCGTTCCCTGGCCACTATGCAGGGGTCCATACGACCAATAGTTGAAATCCGCGTCCACCACACTAATGAAAAACGAAGAGGCCCAACCCAATTCAACCGTCCATTTTACTTCCTGTTTTGTATTCAAAGTTTGGTTGTATGGAGGATGGGATGCCGGAGCAACCTAGCAATATGAGTATTGTCAAAGACCGATATTTCAGAGGAGGGACATACAGTTAAGGTGTACGGTGCAGTTCCGTTCTTTGGCGTCAAGGAAATTTCTGTGCACTGTTCTTATAAGTACAAAGGCTGCGCGAACGCAGATTGCCTGCACACCTCCGGTATCCATCCATACTGCGATAATGGGCCATTCGAAACCTTTGCATCAATATCCAGCGGACCCAAAGGAAAGGTGACATTCGCGCAAGATGGTGTCTCGACTGTCGTGTTGGCAATCATGGTATATACCCTCTGGCAACCTTTGGAAGTCGTCAGGCCAAAGTTTCTCTTTCAATGGAGCACAAGAAAGTCTACCTCCAGTATATCCTTTGCTATCAAACATACACACTTGATACAATGTTCCTTCTGCATGTCAGAATCGAAACTGATGGGCATGATGTTAAAGCGCACCTGGCCCGAACGGAACCTGCCAGTCAAACGATAATCCACTCCCAGCAGATACAACAAAAGGGAACACAAAGGCAGATGTATATATTTGCAGATAATATGGTGCAACTGGGTTCGGTCCAGACGCAGACGAGCGTTCCCATTGTACATGGATAGTTTCGCATTGTGCTGTCACAGGCACCGAGATGGCTTCTGACGCTGGGGTATAGTCGAAGAAAAAAGACTAGACGATTTGAAGACGGAAGTTTAGAGTTGAATTGGCTGGATGGAATGCGTCCACGCACCTGGTCCATAAACGACGCCGACGCCTTCCCTGCGCTCGATAACGCCATTAATGCCAGCGTCACTGCGCTCAGACAACTTGGAACCATAGCTCTCGGATGCGCTGACGGTGATGGTGCAAAGGTGAATTCTAGGGGAACCTCCTTTTCATGGTGATGGTAGTGGTAACTTGCCCGGCGCGTGGTTTCACTTTTGACCTCGGTCCTCTCAGACATTCCGAGTGTTTGCCAATGCCGTTTCGATTGTTTTCTTCTGCCTCGGTGGTTGCTCAAGCTCAAGCTCAAGTCGCGTGTAAATTTCATCAAGCCGTAACAACACGCATATAGAGTATACAAGTCGTCGACAACCTCTTGGCCGAATACAGAAGTGGAAGCCGATCCATGAGACGACACCTCCAAGTTGCCGTCTCCGAGTCTTTGCGGGATCCCTCTTCGTAACGGCCGCGTTAGAAGTAGCCTACTTCCCGTTGTACGCGGGACGCAATTCAAAATCCGCGACTAAAGACCCAGTCGATACTGAGCCTCGCGCAAGGACAGCCTGCATCCTGACAGTGATAATGCACATGTCCCGTCCGATACACCAGCAACTTCGAAAAGCATGGGAGGAACTCTCTTAGAGCACGCTGCCAGTTCCAACCGTCAAATCAGGCCGAGTCATCTTGGCCTTCAAAAGATGGATGTGAAGCTGCATTCTTAACACGAACCGGTACCCAGGTGTTGATTCAACCAATTTGAACTGTCGCTTGGTGATCTGCATTCATTGAGGATGGGTTCTTGAAGTCCTGATACGTAGTTGACCGTTTTGGTCTTTCTGGCAGTGAGTGGCACCGATGGTTAGAATGTATTCTCTGGTCCGTGGGATCGATTTCATGGAACACAATGGATAGAGAACTCCTCTCGGCCCGCAAAATGACCAGCTCGTTGATGTGCGCCAGTCGCTGAGATGATACATTGTAACAACATGGTCATTCATCAGTAAAGGTCATAAGTACAATCGTAAGTTCAAGGACAACACAGCAATAGTAACAGTACACGAGCACACTAGCAAAGCTACGAACCCGGCGATGACTTGACAAGCACACGATAAACGCCTTCAGATATAATACATAATGTTCCGCATGTTTTGCCCGACTCCGTTTCCCCAAAGCGTCTTAGCTTCCGCGAAAACGTCGTCGTCAGCGGTAGCAGAGTTCAGGTTCACGTCAGTGACACCGTGAAGCAACTTGTGAATGCTGCAAAACACATTGGTGAGAAGAGGCTGGATTACAGAGGTAGCAACTCACTATGCGCGACCACGCTCGCAAGCCATGTCGGCGTAGTAGGCCGGAGCAGCAAGGCTGACGCCCTTGGTGGCACGAGTGAACATGTAACTGATATGGTTCGTCATCTGTTGGATTTCGTCCGGTTTGAACCCAATGTCGTCGTGGACGACATAGTAGTGGGTCGGACGCGTCGTTCCCTGAAGCCCTGCATGGGCTAAATAGACAAATGAGACACCGTCAGCAGGAATAGAAAAGACTGAAGCATACATTGGAGGAAGAAATCGTATTGATACACGGAGGTTACTCCACGGTCAACAACCATGCCCGGCTTGCGCGAAGGGTTAGCAGAGTGGACACTCGATAGGATTACAATGGTCTACCTTTGAATTCCCCTTCTGGTCAGAACCTTGCTCATCTGCAGGAAAGAATCGTGTATGATGGCGCTTCCCGCAAACCTATCAACTAGTGAGCCGGACGAGTGACACAGGTTGCCGCGCGCTTACAATGATGGACAACTTAGGCCTGTAGTTTCCTTGGTTGAAGACACGGAAGGCTGCTTGGATCGCCGGCATCTCCTCATCAACAACAGTTTGAAGCTGTCCCTCGGAAACACCGTCGCGGTAAACGATAACCCTGTTAATTCATCGTCATGAGTTGGTGTAGACTCAAGGAGGCGAGAAACACACCGCTCGGGGAGGCTCCGGTTACGAGCCTTGTACGCAAGAAGGCGCTCCTGCATCATCGCAGCGAGCTCCGTCACCATCTCCTTCTTGGACTCTTGCAGTTGCATGGATGCAGGGAATTGTGAGAAGTGTTCGTCCACATTGGCTACCACAGCCGCGATGGAAGGAGTGCCCCTCACGCTGCCTGGACCGGGATGGGTAACGTCAATGCCGACCTGAGGACTAGTGAGCATAGCGCCAAAAAGAGGTACTGAAGGTACCCACCATCATAGTCTTCTTTCCATCGAGGAGCTTCAATCCGGCCTGGTCAAGAGTGTGGCTAAAGAAGCAAACAATCAAAGACCATCACGCAGCATGAAGCAGCAGACGTACTTTGTCCCTCCGAGCTTGGTGTTAACCTTGAGTAGAACATTGCTATTGTAAGCAGCGTTGCTGTTCTTGAACTTTCCGGCCTGAACGCAGACGGTAGGTAAGTCCAGCGTGCAGTCGCAGAGGCGCTTGATGTTCGAGTAGATGTGTTTATCAGAGTTAGAGAGGATGACCAGCGCAAATGCCGGCTTGGTAGGGCGAGATTTCAGCGCTGCCGTGATGGCTGCAGTGGCTGCGGTACGTGTAGGGTCCGAGAATTCGCGGGGCGGGGGCTTGGCACCAATTATGCCAGGGAAACCGTTGACTACCATACCGGCAGTTTGCGCAAAAGCCATAAAGTTCTCGACGGAAGCGCGTAGGTCTGGGTCCTTTGGACCTTTAAAATCGTCGGGATTGTTGTCGTTGATGCAAAGTACCACCCAGTTGCTGAGAGTGCCAGGCCTGAAGAATCTGGCATCGCGGAGGTTCCAGCTTGCTTTCTCAGCATCAACTCGGGTGCGGCCTGTTGGTTGTGAGAGAGGAAAATCAAGAAGGGTGATCGTAGCGTACTAGAGTTCCCCTGGTACGTGACGCTGGGAGTTGGGAGGACACGCCCCGGAACGATGGCCATCTCGTTGCCGACAGTAATGCCGAAATTCTTGAGAGTCTCTGAGCCGCCCTGGGAGCGGAAACCAAGCTCGGTCAATCCAGCCCCAAGGATCGCTGAGGCGTTAGCATTGGGGGGTCGAGCAGCGACGGTGATCATCTTCGCGGTGTTGTCATCGGACAGCTTTCCTTTGAACGCTTGGTTCGGGAGGATCTACATTGAAAGGTCAGTGGGCAAGGTGATATCCATTTGGAATGACTGACGTCGCACGTTTCGGCAGGAAGCAGATTCGCTTTGTTCCCACCGCCGACGTCGACAAGAGGAAGGTCAGGGTGTAGGAGAGTTTTGCCATACTCTGCAAACAGGTGAGTTGCTCGACCCTTGAAGAAACAAAACCAGCGTACTCTTCTTGAAATATTGCTCGACCGTTACGCGACCACCAAGCTCGGCACAGTCGAAAGTATACTGCGACGGTTTGAGGTCGGTGACGCTCTTCACGGTCTTGACAAAGCCCAGGTGCGTCCTGACGCGTACACCCTTTGCGAAAGCAGTGAAACGGGCACCATAGCTTCCACGAGCGAAGGCAATCAGTGAAGTGGCGAGATTCCCAGGTTCTTGGAGTGTGTGAGTCGAGGGAGGGAAACTAGCAAATGAGACTTACCGTAGAAGGCTGTCGTGCACACATTGACATTGACAAGGAGTTGATGATGACTGGATATTCCATTAGAAAGGCCCACAAAGGTCGCACATGAGCTTACCTCGGGCGGACAGAAGAATAAAACCCGCGCCATCTGCTTTATAGTAAGTTTGATGGAATGCAGATGCATTGCAAGACGTACGCCTCAAGGCCACCCTGATAGAAAGGTAAGGATTGGAATGGAGCGAAAGGAAGTAAATACGCACCCCAAGCGACACAGCAGGTGCAGCATTCTTTGTAAAGAATCTGTTGCGTCCCACAAGTACGGCGCCTCCTTCTCCGGCAGCGCGAGAAGGATGAGCTGCTAGAATCAGGTTCAACGCGGACAAGATTGGAAGTACGTCCTCATTGCGTTCACTCGGAGTGCCCTTGACAAACCTAAACCAGTTGTCAGATTATACAGCGTCACTCTGAAATATGCATACCGAAGGAGCTTGGCTGTGTCAATTGGTTGGATAAAGTTGAACTCCAGGGTATATGATTTCCTGAAAGATTAATTGTTGATTTAAATGGCAGTAGAGCGACAAAGAACTTACTTGTTCTTGCGGTCGGGATCTTCGTCTTCCTCGTAGTACTCGATGGAGGAGATGGTGAGAGGTTGAGGGAGTTCGTAGGAGGAAATGAGTTTGGATGCGTGGTCATGGGCAACCTTCCCACGGAGGGGAGCCCACTCTGGAGACTGCTCCGCGAGCTGGAAGATGCGCCTTTTCACACGGCGGTTGGATGCGCCAGCAGAAGGTGTCATGACGATGTCGTACTCGAACAGGTTGGTCTCGGGAATATTGACACTAAAGAAGTTGGCGCGCAACTTGACTTCCTTTCCCAGTTTCCCAAAGTCGGGGCGAAGGGGAAGCTCATTGTCATTGACCTTTAGAGTCTTGAGTGCGCGTACGAGGGTGGCCTCCGATCCATCGGTGAGGCTAGTAAGGCGTAGTGAGCCACTCAGTCTGGTAGTGTGGTAATGAGGCAGCGAACGCACCGAGCATCTACGGGGCCTGCGGGAGGAAGACTACAGCAAGACAAAATCAAAAGGCGCCAAACGAAAAGGCGCGGAGAACGTACGGTGCCACTCGAGGTGCTTGAAAGCCGCCGCGCCCGCCACCCCCGCGTCCGCCACGATCGTTTCCGCGTCCACGATCGCCGCCTCGAAAGCCGCCTCGTCCACCACCACCGCCAGCGCCACCGCGTCCTCGTCCTCTGTATTCAGACATGTCTTCTGGTATTCAAGGTTGTGATGGTAGTAGAAAGTTGAAAGGTTCGGCGTCTGAGCGGCGCTAATCTATCGGATTCTTGACTGCACGTGATCTTGATCGATTCCACGTGTGATCGGCCGGCGTCACTCTAATTTGACGAGGGGCCTCGGCTAGACTTTTGGCTCCGCTGCGGGACTCGGAGACGCGGCTTAAGCTGTGGCACTGCTGACAATACTCTCTTTCCATCGTACCACCACCACCAATTTGGACTGAGCTCGACATCGTTGCAGATATGAAGCTCAACTCTCCAATGCCCCAGTCCTTGTCCAAGGAATGTGCAAAGGTATGTGTCTGAAACGTAGCCCATTAAGGCCGTTTGACGAATTTGGCTCAAAGGCCGCCAGAATCTTCAAGTCCTTTGTGGATAGTGGAAACAATGGACTCGATGGGGTTATCCCTCGCCAGGTCCTCGAGAATGCGCGTGGATTCGCAATCTACACGGTGCGTCCGCGCCCACGTGGTGCCAACTGCTTTGTGCTTTGTGGACTCGGCTGCTGTGCTCTATTCTCGACTCCGCTTCTACCTTTGTTCAATTTCCAATTTCACATTCCCAGTCTGCGGTCATACGGTGTGCATACTGAGCATTCCTTTGTGCAGGTCGTGAAAGCTGGGTTTGTATTTTCCGCCCGAGGGGGCAGTGGCATCGTTATCGCAAGGCTGGATGACGGATGTGAGCATCTTCCCCCTTCCTTTGTCTTTACACAAACACTAAACCTCCGTCAAGCATGGAGCTCGCCATCGGCAATCGGCACTGCTGGTCTAGGATTCGGGGGTCAGGCTGGGGCAGAGGTTACCGATGTCCTCATCGTCCTCAACACTCGTGCAGCTCTCGTACGCTTCTCTCTCATATCCTTTCCGTCGCTCATTCATATCCCAGCAATCATTCATGGCCGCAGGT
The DNA here is from genome assembly GCA_000934385.1 of Cylindrobasidium torrendii FP15055 ss-10. NCBI lineage: Eukaryota > Fungi > Basidiomycota > Agaricomycetes > Agaricales > Physalacriaceae > Cylindrobasidium > Cylindrobasidium torrendii. Next base: position 41,449 of record KN880526.1, on the reverse strand, counting down.
TCTCTTTCGCTGGGCGGAAACATGAGTCTCGCAGTGTACGTATGATTTCCAGCATCCGTCCCCTTCTTTCTTACATTCACGTAGAGGACCTTTGGGACGTAACGGAGAAGCACTGGCATCAGTCAGCACAAAGGCCAAGGTTGCTGCGATGTACTCTTACAGCAAAACAAAGGGCTTATTTGTGAGTCTCAGTTGTCGCCGTGCGCAGCGTACAAGTGACGCAGAGATTGGCATAGGGTGGCATCTCTCTGGAAGGAACTGTCATCGTTGAGCGCCAAGACGCAAATTCGATAGCGTACAACAATCCCAACGTCACAGCACGCCTTCTCCTCTCGGGGTCGATTCAACAGCCACCTTGGGCGCAGCCACTTATCCAGACATTGGATGCTTGCGTTGGCTTTCCTGGAGGCCGCCCATGGATCAACGACGGCCCCCTTGGGGCTGGGGACTCCGTGGCCTCCATTGACTCCGCCCCATCTGCGAGGTCGTACGCGTTTGGTGGTTTAGGTTCGGCAGTGAAACCCCCCGCCCAGCTGAAGAAAAAGAAGAAAGAGTCATTCCCACCTCAGTCTTGGGGTCAACCCACTCGGAACGGTTCTTACTTCTTCGACGAAAACGACTTTCAGGAAAACCGTTCTCACCCACCGCCTGTGTCTACCGCGAGAAACTCTACATCTGGATTCGACACGCAATTTGAATCCGACTTTTCCGCACAGCCGGATGCACGGCCGTCGCATAAGAATAGTCGGTCCTTGCCTGCCAATACCACGACTAGCCAGAAAGATTGGTTCGACGACCTCGACAGCCCCGGTCTCACGGACTCCCCAGCGGCAATGTCCCATTCCCGTTCCAAGAGCCTTGCAGCGTCGAACTGGTCGGGTTACTCCGCCGCGAACAACGACGATAATCCATTCGAAGACGAGGCGCCGCGGTCGTATATTGCACCCAAACCGGAGCTGAGCAAACCTCTTTCGGATGGCCTGGCTCGTGCTATCGCTCTGTTTGATTTCCATGCCGTCGAGGTGCGTATCTACAATTGGCATTACTTACTACAATACTAAACGTGCCAGGCGGGGGATTTGTCCTTCAACAAGGTAATGTGGCGAATAGCTCATGTTTGTCGCTGGATACTTACGCATCCAAGGGTGATGTCATTACCATAATCAAGATGAGCGACAGCACAGACGATTGGTATGCTCTTTTCTTTCGTGTGATTCATTTGACTGATGCCCAGCAGGTGGACTGGGCAGAGCAAAGGTCGCGAAGGCATTTTCCCGGCTAATTTTGTCGAGGTTGTTTAGTTTCAAAGCAAGCTTCGTATCAGTATTGTACCGTGACATGGACTACTCGACTAGAATATTTGTATCATAACTCATCGCCTCCTTCTGCACCAGCAAGCGGCATCCGCACGCCATTTAACGCACATACTGAACGTACTCATCGTCCTCAGAGAAATCTTCTGCGAGCTGAGGATCGATTTCGTGAGTCCGGAACTGCTTGGCCCACTCGATAACGTCGGGATGGGCCATGACTCTGTGAATGATGTTGAAGTCATCTCAATATAGCGTGATAATAGACTTACTTGGTCTGGTCAAAGTTCAATACTTCAAGTGTCTGTAAGCTCGTTGCTCGCGATAGGGCAACATAAGCTAATGAAAATGTCAAGAATGCATACAAAACCAGGTTGACTAACTAACCTTGTCCCTTTTCGAACGTGCTTTTCAGGTCGACGCGGACACGCTCTAGAGTCTGGCCTTGAGATTTATGCACGCTGAGAGCCCACGCTAAGATCAATGGCACCTTGAAGCCGAAAATGAGTTGGCGACCCTCTCATATTGAAAAACGCACTTGGTCTCTCTTAGCTTCAACGCCACCTTCTGAATTCTCCACCGTAAAGTCCATGGGCACAACACATAACCGGCGTCCACTAGTGAAGCGTACCACAGGCCACCTCTGTTCTTTTGGCCATATCGAAGGGCCATGCCCCAATGCCTGTTCAACACGTTTGCGATTCCATTTCTCGTCTTCATCATCCGAGGGCTTCTTTGCTTCAGCGATAGAGATCATGTCGGCTTTGGCTTCTGCTTGAGTCATGAAATCTTCCACTTTCCCAACAGACCCGTTGACGAGATGCCCTTGTTCGAGATTCTACGAGGGTTTGGTGAGACGTACAAGATAGAACGTAAACTCTACCTTGATCAGCATGACCTGCGCGCCGACTTTCAACGAAACATCTTTTTGGCAAACCATTCTGCTTAAATGCCTTTCCATCTCGTCTGTGGTTACAGCATAGCCCCCCGCCTTGACACCCGCTGTATCGCGAGATCTATACGTATGTTGTTGACCTGGAAGCGCTTTAAGCCTCGTTTGGTTTGCTCCTTCCACTTCTTTACGGAGCGCGTAGCTGTTGAACAACGCTGTGAGCTACGGTCGACACCAAAGGGAGAGGAATACATGCATTTCCGAAGGCTCAATACCGTCTGTATAGACGACCTTACGGCTCAGTCCACGGAACTCCTGGACAGCCTCTGGAGTCATTTCACCATATCGCATGGCGTTCAGCATGTCGATGAACTCTACACAGGCGTTAGAAATGCAACGATGAGCCTAAGAGATCGTACTTTGTTCTTTTTGCCGAAATACATGCGTTAAGGCCACCGGTTCGCCAACACACCGCGACCACGTATCCGCTTGAAAAGCAAAGTGAGCCGGGATAGTTTTGCCATCGATTTGGTTGGGAACTGGTGGTAGCTGACAGAAGTCTCCAGAAAGGATGAGCTGCTTGGAAGTCAGGACTGTCTGCAGCGCTGGAGTTTTTGGACACACTTGGATGCCCCCGAAAGGCTTTGAAGAGGAACGTAGGGTGGCTGCGATTTTTTCCAGTTTATCAAAAAGTTTCCCGTCCAGCATGGAAACTAAGATACTGTGAGAAACAGTAGATGTCGGAACAAACGCACAAACTTTCGTCGATGATCAACACATCTGTATTTCGCCAACGTTTGACCGTTGCTCCTCTCTGTCCACGAAACTTGCCAGCGTATTTCTCGGCTGTTTCGTTCCCAAGCCCAATGCCTGCCCAGGAGTGAATTGTTTGGCCACCCTACGGCAAATTGTGGTCAGCCATGGTCACTAGCGGAATCAACATACCCACAATATTGACTGACGCTATTCCAGTCGACGCGGTGATTCCCATTATCATATCATTGCTCCTACAGTACTTGATGATTTCCCTCAACAAAACAGACTTCCCAGTTCCAGCAGACCCCGTGAAGAAGACATTCTGACCAGCCTTCACGCGTTCTAAAACACGCAGTTGCTCGGGGGAGAGTTCAATCTTCTCTTGACGGTCCGCGTCCGGGGGCGGCACCGACGGGGATGGGGACGCAGCTGAAGACGAGGCAGGCGGTAGCATCTGAATGTCCATGTCGCTTTCGTCCTCATCCTCAATGTCAATGACTATGCGCTCTTTCTTCGATGGTGACTTCCTTGGTGTCGCCCTGGGGTTAGGTGGAGGAGCTACAACCTCATCGTCAGAGATGCTGATAACCTCGGAGCCAGGAGGAGGCGGACGTCTGTTCTTAGCAAGTTCGTTCTCTGGACCAAAATATTGTCAGTATTGGATGAGTGTCGTGTGCGATCGCATTGTACTCACTCAACCAATCGTCCGCATCTTTGCGTGAGGCAAATGATTTGTGTCTCGCGCCGGGGAATCGAGTCGTCTAACGAGAATATACATCAGGGAGGCATACACGCGCTGCGAATGACGCGCTTACATTCTTCGAGCACTGAAATGGTCCAGAGGTTGACTCCCAGTTGCAGCATGCAGACATACCTCTTCCCACGTATCGTATATGTGAGCACCTTCCTTTCCTCGAGCTACGGCGTAAAATTTGGCTTTCGGCATCGTGTCAAGAGTAAGTGGTGGTGTCAATGAAAGCTACTCTGCGATCGAACCGCGTTTCAGTCACAAAACACGCTCACGTGCGCGTGACGACCGGTCCCGAGTTCCGATGGACCTTGGTCCCAGTCGGACTGAGCCAGAGCAGGAGCCACAATTCGTATCCTACAGAATATCCGCAAAACGAGAGGACTTTATTACTTAAATGTAAAAGCATATGAGAAACAACTAATAAAGAGAGATATACAAGAGAGGCGTAGGTGACCAGTATCAAACACAAATGTGCAATATAACATCTCAAGACCCTTCCCTAATCCCAGCCACCCCTACACCCTTACCCAACCGTTCATATTTCATATCAGGGCGTGGTCACGTCGGGTATCGTATCAGTCGTGCTTTGGTTAGAAACTGCAGAGCCAATGTCCTCAAAGGACTCCACATCGGTGTCGCTCATAGTGGGGGAAATTTCTTCGGGGAAGTGGGGTGCGTCTGGGGACGCAACCGGTATTGCGGGGGGATCCATACGCTCCTTCGTTGGCGAAACTTGACCTGACCGCATAGATGGGTGTATACTGTAGTTAGGCCGCTGAGGTAAGCGGGGCGTGAAGTCCTGTGAGTTTTCGCCGCCAGGTTTCGCAAACTTCGTCCTCTTCGAACCATAGGAATATTTGGGAGCCGGTGGTTCTCCTGTAATGGGCGTTGGAGGCAATGGGGGCGAGTTGTCAGCGGAACCTGGTTTAGACGACGAGCTTGTTGGTGACACGGAAGGTGGCGGGGGATTATGGACGTATTTCGTTGGCGAACGTGGGAGCTTCGTCTTCGCCTCTGATTTGGGCTCAACTTTTGACTCTTCCGTTCGCTTGAAAGGCTCATCTCCAAAAATGATATGAGAATGGATAATCATATCTTCCATCAAAGAATCCTGGCCGATGTAAGTTATTGTCTACCTTCATGTCATGCCACATACCTTCCAGTTTTGAATTGTTAGGATATCCCCGCCTTGCGGGAGCTCATCTTCGCCAAATATGACTCCACCAAAGACAATTGCCACATTCTTTGCGTCCATCTTATTGATGTCGCAAAGGGCGACGACCCGCGACAGATGCTCTACTAAAGCCTTCAGGGTAACCTGATGGACATTGGGCAATCTACGAATCTTGGCCTTGAGTAATGCAAAGTTGTTGTTCTGATGTTCCGCTAGAGGAGGATGAGAGAAAGAAAATCATAAAAGAGTCCACACCGACTTAATTCCTCGCTGTGGTGTATACGGTCTTGCAGAGGGAATCTAAACATGGGCTCCGGCAGCTCGCGAAGGAACAGCTTCATGGATGTTAGGCTGCGTCGAATGCATTTGGGATTCACTGACCTTTAAGAGGGAAGCAATAGCGTATATATCTTGTTGCGGGTGGAACTCAAACGCAGCTTCATCCTTTTCAATGGCTCGTTGTAGCTACGGCCAGTCAGTATATGGAGACCCTAAGTAACGCTGCGACAGACAGTCTGTACTATTGCATGACGACCAGACACCTAGAACCAAAATATTAGGCCTGGAGGAAAGAATGAAAACGGTTTGCACACCCTGTAAATGCCCTCAGATTCCAATCCTCTGGCGTCGATTTCTGATATACAGAGTTTCACAATCCTAGGTAGTTCCCCTTCACGAAGGTTGTGTGATGTTGCGTAGTCCACCAGGCTGAATCCAAAAATAAGGTCTTTGCAAGCGCCGACGAGGCCATGCTCGTATGAGACAGGCTCAGGCTCGAGGGAGGCCAGAGATTTGGGTATACGTTTGGCTAATCTAGCGAGGTCGCGCTCAGCTGATATCCTGTCCACCATATGTCGGGCATGAACGTTGAGTTGGGTTAGAGTCGTAGTTGTCGCGCTGTTAACCAAAAATCAGTGGCGTCACGATGGATTATGCAGGACATCGCACATCATGTTATCGGTATATCTTTCGAATGCAGACTTCGTCGACTTGGCTGCCTCTTCGACAAAGACGTGTACGCTAGAGTAACCACTCTCCAGTATCCTGGCCCTTCGTAACTTCAAGGTCTCGAGATGGTGCACGCCGGTGCGGTAGGCCTTGTCTGTGAAAAATAAGAACGAGCGGACGACAACCAACTCGAGAATCAAACCTAGGTCTTCGAGCTCCCTCTTCGCACGCACGTTTCTAAGGGCAAGATTCTCCCTGCCACCGCCCATGCCATCCTTAACGCTAGCGCCACGGCTGTCAAGTAGACCGATGAGTGTATTGAGCTGCTTTTTGCCTACCGAATTGCGTTAGCATGCAATCCCACTGACGAGTATGGAACGCACCTTGATGCGCGAAGTCAGAGAAAGCCGTTGATGAGGAGGGTGACCGGTTGCGCGGTCCAGCTGTCGAACCAGACGGTCGGCGGTCGAGAGGCCTCAGAGGTTGAGGCGCAGTCACATTCGGCCGATACACTGCAGTTGGGCCTGCTGCAGGCCGTGTTGATTGCGGAATTACAGGAGGCTCAGGCATTGGTGGCGGTGACTTCGGTGGCGGGATCATCTCTGCTCGTTTGTGGTCCTGGGGCGCGACATGAGTTTGCATTCCAACAAATTGCCCCGCCAAGGGTTACCTCCACTTCTGCAAATTTCTTGAGATAGCGCGACTTGAGCTTGGGTAGTGTGACTTCTGCATATTCGTTGTACGCCGCGCTCGATTCTTTGAGATCCTCTTTGACCCGTTTGCGTGTTCTTTCCTGGGTTTCCTACACTGACCTCAGTACAAAGGTCATCTAGTACCAGTTACACCCACTTTGACACTTGTTAATGGCTGGATAACATCTGTGGTCAATGAAGATAGGAATGCCTGGCGCGCCTGAGCCTCTGTTCCGTTTCGATGTGAGTGCTTGACAGACAGCAGATCGCACGACACACCTCTTTCCAGGTTATCTCTTATTTCATTCCAGGCCACGCGCGCTGTACCAAGTTCTGTCCTGTCGCGGACATCCAGAAACGCGTCTATGCTCTTGATCTTTCGATGGAGCTTCACCAACGACTCGATACTGATCCTGGTAAGCAGTCATGGCCAATAAAACAACCAACGCGACGCACTATACTTCCTCTATCCGTCGTCTGACATGAGTTGGTTTAGTGGGGGGTGTCCAATGCAACCAGTTCTGGAAACGCACCGCTCGTGGAAAAAGCTAACATAATCTCCACAACACCTTAGCTCAAAGTCAAACAGCGGGACTGGTCCATCGCCAACGAGTTGATAGTCGGACAGCGAGGGCCGCGAATACGGGATATCGGCCATGATGATGGAAGTTCAAATCCAACCGTCTGATGCGTCATAACAACCCAAAGCGGACGTCCGATTCATTTAAGCTTGTCACAGTTCGAGTACACAAGATCGGAGGGGGCTGGCCGACAAGCGGCATGAACAAACCGTAGCATTCATCAATAATCATGATGATGATAATACGACGTGACTTTAAAAGAGAGAAACAAGCTCGAAGCCTGAGGCTTAAAGCTTAAAGTCTTGCATGTACATACTTCCCTTGCGCTTTGCCCTGCCGCACGCGCCTGCGGCGCGCGCTCTCGGGCCATACCCAAGAGCCAATGAATGAAATTGAAGAGAGTGTTGCCCTGCCGCGCGCGCCTGCGGCGCACGCTCTCGGGCCAGCAATAGTGTAGTACAATTCCTCCAAAAGTGTTGTACAGTATCGAAATATACTGGGCAAGCGGCAATGCAAGGTAGAGCGACCTGGGCATACTTTGCACTGAGAAATCTCCAGAAACGGTGGCCCGTGGGTGCCAGAATTGCAGTGGAAGCAGCACAACATTCCTGCCGATCATGTGGCAATGTCAAGAAGGGCAGCGCTAACTTATCCAAGTCAGGATTTGAACTAGAGAATCAAGCCGATTCTATGACAACATGATGCTCCTAATCCTCATTGTTCACGGGAATCTGGAAGGTGAAATCAACGAGGGACGGCGGACTACAATGTCAAGAATGCCAAAGGCAATCAGAGCATGCCACCGGCATTTACCAAAAAGGCAACGAGGTGCAGGCCCGTTATGGTAAGTAGTTATTAGGTAATCCCGAAAGGTGCCATTGCGGAACGCCAAGAAACAAATCATTACGGTTTGTTAAAAAGGTAGTTTGCAAGATAGACGGTGTATATACGGCCATTTAATGTTCAAGATAATGGACTAAGACTAGAGTGTATAGACTGAGGCGCTGCGTCCTCTGTTCAATAACCACTACCGCTGCCTAACAAACGACACGATATATATGGGCCAAAGCCAAGCGTTGACAACTCAAAAGCTAGAAGATAGATGTAGGTGAAAGATTCAGCAAAGATACAAGGCACTCAGCGCCGGTCTTGATACCCACGAGGGGTGTAGTCACGGCGAGGCGGAGGCCCAGGCGGAGTAGAGACAGGATAGTTAGGATCGATAGGCATTTCGTAGACAGACGAAGAGCGAGCTGCAGGACTCTGAGCATGGCGTCTATCTGGGCAGTGTATGAGTCGACGAGAGGCAGAGGAATGCGGCGGCATACCTAAAACGGTCAGGGCTCGAGCCACGACCATAATCGTAGCGGCCTGGAGGAGGAGTGATAGGACGGCCGCGATAGTCAGGGTATTCACTTGACGATGTCAGTACGAGTCTATGTAGAATAGTCAACGTTTCCATACCGAGCAGGCATTCCTCTATCGTACTCGTCGCGGTAGCGAGGAGGAGTACGAGGGCGAGCGCCAGGTGCGCCGTATGAGGACGATGCAGGTGGATAGCGCTCCGCACGGCGGTCGTAGCGATCATAGCCATAGCTTGGAGGAGGAGGCGGCGGCGGAGCCCGATAATCAACAGGATAGCGCCTATCATAGGATGGGTAGCGGTCCCGATCGTCTGGGTACGGAGCAGGGCGCCTATAGTCGTCGTAACGAGACGGTGGGGGAGGATAATCGCGGTAGCGGCTGGGCGGCGACGGAGCACGTCTAGCCACAGAAGGATAGTCATAGCGGGCATCGCGAGGAGGAGCTCGGTCCATAGCTACTTCCGGGCGGCGGCCAGGAGGGCTAAGCGAAGTTAGGTAGGCGTGAGAACAAAGGAGGTCAACGTACGGTCCGGGGACAGTGGGGCATTCTCTAAAACTGCGTTAGAACCCATGCCGGCTGTTTGTATTCCACGCACCTTGCCCAATGGCCTTGTGCACCACATCGGAAACAAGCGCCCGGTTCTGAAGAGTATTTCGCTGTCCGCCCACCACCGTGGGAAAGTTCAACCCGAATCTTGTTTCCCATGAAGAAGCCTTCGTTGTATTTGGCTACGCTTTCTTCAGCGGAGTCCTTGCTGTCGAATTCCTAGTCACACAGGTTTGAGGACGAGACGGACCCGAAGGAGAATGTTCGTACCACAAAGCCATATCCAACTCTGGATTACAGTCAACATGGAACAGCTCAAAGGACAGCTCGGAATACGCACTTCAACTCAATGGCTATGATGTTCCCCAATTTTCCAAAGCAATTCTGATGGATATGGGTGAGTGGCTACAAGGGGGCCATGGTGTCGGTCACGCACCTGCAAGTCCTCTTGCCTTGTGTTTTCTGGGAGGCCGCCTATATACACCTTGTTGGGCTAGAGATAGCATAGATGAACACCGAGCTCGCAGAAGAGACGTAGAAGCGGGAAGAGGGCTGGCAAGAAGCAATTGCGAGAACAAGCCAAGCCAGCGCTGTGTTAATGCCAGAGCCAAGGCTGCCAGAGACGATGCAAGAAAGACCTAAGCACCTTGACTTGCTTCATGCGTGGCTCGCCGTTGGGCGAGGTGTCTGATCCATGGAAATCGTCGTCGCGGGGGTCTCCGCGCCCAATGGACTCGCCTCGTCCGGAGGGGATCGCATCGCCAGTTGGCCAGTGGCCATGAGCACCATCGACCGGGAGAGGAGACGCCATAAGAAATAGAAGTCGGGCTCGTGATGGTAGTTGTCAAACTCAAATAAGGCGAACGCGCCTTAAAATTGCAGGGACACCGTGTTATGTAAGCGCATGACCAAGAATTCCAATCTGCCCTTCACTGTGCCCCCCTCGTTCTGCGTCTTTTGGAAAAAGTGGTCGGGCATGTAGATGAATTAAATATGCTAACCGTCCAAGATAACAACTACATGTAAGACTTAGAGAGTGTGGTATAGTTTATAATAAAGTTCGCAATGCTGGTCAGCCACTGAGTCCTTAGACAAGGGTCCAAAGCCCACTGACGGCACCAACAACCATCAGACCAAAGACACCCATAACTGCTCTGGGGTCGACGAACATGCCGAGAGCACCATCACCCCCGTCGCCTGAAGAGCCGGAGCCGGAGCCAGAACCACTGTCTGAGCCACCGTTCGACCCTCCACCGCTAGATCCACCTCCAGAGCTGGACTCCGAAGAGGGTGTGGTTGGGGTGAAGACAGCTGATGGAGAAGGAAGGCAGGAACTCTGGTAATAATTATGAGAGGAATGTGACGGCAGGCTGGAAATTGCACGTACCGCAACTGCGCTAGCCTGGGACGTTGATGCGCCGTTGACTGTACCGTTTCCGGCGAAGCTGCAAGCTTGCTGGTCGTTGTTGTTGGCGGCATAATACTGGCTCATGATGTACGACAGTTTGACTTCGGGAGAACATCCGCTGAGACTGCCGTAGGTGCCTATTGGAAGCCTTCAGTAGTTGAAAATAAGTTACACGAAGCTACAAACCAGTAGCGCCATCAGCAGCCAAGATATCGCAGCTACCGCCAGACTGCCCAATCATTGAGCAGGCGTTGTTTAGAAGTTCTCCCACAATAACGGTGTAGTTGTTTGTAGCGGGAGTGAATTGACAGGCCAGAGCATCATAAATACAGCTGCAACCCTTGTCATCAGGGGTTCCTGGCAGTTTGGTGGACGCCCCAGTGAGGGATGATGCACATGAGGGGTAGTTGTCAGAGCTGGACGTGGGCGAGTTGGGCGGGCTGATCTTGCCATACTCCTCGACAAGACGGTCGAAGTCGCTGCTGGTAGTGACAGTTTTCGCGTCGTCCGAGATAGTTACCATACCGAACTGGCCCTGTACACTCTCGGCTGGGAAGTAGGAGAATGCAATGGCACCAGACCAGTGGTCGGACATCGGTTCGCTGAAAATTGCCTCCATTTCGGTCCAGAGGCGAGGCGGAGACGTGATACACCCAACCTCGCTAAAATAAGCAACCACGTTGTAGTCTGCGTAGTCGGCATCGATGCTGAAGTTAGAGTTAGTGCCATGATCACCAAGCAGTAGTGAAATAAACCGTACTTGGCATACGATGTCGCATAATCTGAGTCTCCGCACCACGCATACTCGTTGAGGCCGTACAAGTCGATTGATTCTGCATCTGACCCACAGGAGAAGAACTCCGCAATTGGGACACGGAACGACGTCTCTCCGTCAATAGCGGAGTAGCCAACCAAGACGGAAGATGATTTCGATTTGAGGTAGGCTTTCACATCGCGCGCGGCAGCCTAGAGAAGGTAAGGACCAGTCTAGCCAGATGATGGTGTGTCCGCACCTTGATAAACGGCGTAGCAGTGAGAGCTTCGGCGGTGACCACTGTGCAATGTATCAGCCATCCACATTTATCGAGGAGGTATGTTGGTCACCTTCATTGCCAACGTTCACCGCAAGAACATTATCGTACTTCTCAAAGGCGTCGATTGTGCGTAGGTAGTGATCCAGAAGATTAGTCGACCAGGTCGGGGCGTTACGATCCATGGAGGCATTGCCTGACCAAGTCATCAGAATTATCATCGCCGGAGACTATGGATCCGAAAAACCTGGCAGAGCTAAATCCAGCAGAGTGTAGATACCGGCGTTGCTGAAAGCTTCCCTGCGCTTCAATCAGCAGAGTAGACTATGAGCAGTGGACGCGCCACTAACATGCACCCATCGTGATTGAGACTGTCAAGGGTGTAAGCGGGAGGATACGCACGCCAAAGCGAAACACGCACCTGGAATTCACGCTGTAGACACGAACGGCATTGACGCCAAGCTGAGTAAGATATGGGACATCGCGCTTGCAGGCATCGGTATTCGACAGCGGGTCGAAGAAGCCGCTAGGTTCTAGGTGGTTGGAGACCGGTAAGGGCTACGTCCTGGCGAGCAGCGTGGTAAACGCACCTCCGAATGGATTATCATCTCCAGCTACCACAGCACCCTGCTCCTGGTATGCAATTCCCTTGATGTAGAACCGTTCGCCACTGTCATTGTAGAGATAGCGCCCTTTGCGAGAGATCTTGTCAATAGCCGCGACTCCACCGAAAAGCGAACTGGCAGCAGTCAAAAACGCCGTAGCAGCGCCGATGCCCTTCATGGTTGAAGATGAAGAAGGGAAGTAGGCGTGAGGGAGAAGAAATGGAAGGGAGACCTGGGCGAGCGCTGGGGAAGGGCTCGTGGTGATCAAGAAGCAGACGCTTTTATAGTTTTCGGCCTCTCCACTGAAACTCAAGCCGGCCTTGGCCCTGTCATGAGGGCTGTGCCTGGGCGGCAAGCAGGCGGTCAATGTCACCCGTTCGACTCCTCTTCGGGTTGATTGATGAACGTTAACTCCCACTGGCGCCCGCCTGGCAAGAGAATATGTCCAAATTCTAATCAAACACCCGCTAATTCTGCGCTAATTGCAGCTGCGAATCCGTCTCCCGGTCACATCGGGTTGGGTGTCTTCCCGCGCGAATGATTACGGCTGCCACTCTGGCTGGGGCGAGGCTGGGGCAACACAAGGCTGAGCGAAGCTGTGTAGACAGTAACAATATAGGTTTCTGCTTATACCATACCAACTGCTATCCGTCCAGAGTGCCTAAGTATTCGTGATGCGGAGCATGGGCGCTCAGAGGATGGTACTGATCGAAAGGCATTGTATGTTCGTTGGAATTGGATAGGCGCCGTAGGTGGTAGCAGATTCAGATGAAGCTCGTAGCTCAGTAGCAGCCAGGGAAGTGTAGGCAGGAGACAAGCAGGTAAGGGAAATTGCTGCGCATCGATTACATCTCGAACCAATCGACTTCCACATTTAGGTAGTGCCACTCATCAATCGCAAGACAATGCTCATGCATAAAGGCTACAAACACGCAAGTCATCTAAAGATATAGTCTCTGTGCCACACTCGATTTACGACGAGACTTGTTTATCGACCTCGTATCTCAGTGCATAATGTGCACAGTACAGGGCTTTGATTCCATGAATGCATTCGTAGATTGAAATGCTTAGGCTATGCCATACTTCTCGAAATGAGGGTTCAAATTTCAAAAGCTAAGTTCAATCTCTAATTCAGAATCGCTGCCCAGCAGTTATGGGTTGTCCAAGTTCCCGATACCGATGAACTGTGCTTACATTGCCTTGAAAATGTCAGGCCTGACTTTCTAGGTGAAGAGTAAACTCATACACTCGTGTATCATCAAAACAGCCTGTCAGATACTCACGGTGTTGGGCTGTGCGATTCAAAACTCGGGCACACTGAGGTGTGGCAAACGCCTGGGCCTAGGGGAGGACTAGACCCTGGGAGAACAACATCCAAATACACAGTGGACATGAAGATTTCTGCGCTGTATCGTCACAGTTGACCTTGGGAAAAGTGTACATCGTAGTCCATCCAAACTTCCAAGTTCCAAACTTCAAAGCATTAGCTGATCGGCGCGGCGATCGGCGGGACTGACGTCAATTCATCACTAGTCCTCATCCACGTTGTGTCTGGTTCACAGCAGTGAGCTTGGTTATTCTACAAAACCCTTGGCGACGAAGGAGACATGAGCAGTCTCGCATTTCTCGTGACTGAGCTTCAGGTGCGCACGCGTGGGCCTATCTATGTCGCATCTTCTGAGATTCACAGTCGCTGGCCAGCGAGACGCGTCGCAAGCATCCAGATATCAGAGAAGCGTCAGAGAAAGCATTGTCGATACTTAGGGCATCACCTGAACAAGCCAGTGCAAGTCTTGTTGCAGGTACGCTCTCGTGAACTCCATATACACATCCACCCAACTGTGCCAGACGGATTGCAAACAGAAGACCTCCTCAGCCCCATATTTATGGGATGTTCCACCAAGAATGCGAAGATTGTGGCCATATCTCTGGGATCACTGCAACGCCTGATTGCCCTCAAAGCTGTTCCCCCATCCCAAGCAGCGCGCATCGTTGGAATCATGAGCGATGCAATGTCCCAGGGTGTCGACATTCAGCTACGGATACTACAAACACTAGTCTCATTAATAATGAACTTCAAGGGCATACACGGAGAGCAGTTGGGAGATGTGCGTGACAGACCTATTCCATCGCCGGTTGAGGTACTAAATCAATCCTCGAAAGGCGCTCCTGTTATGCTTCAAGTTGGTCGAATCGCGCATTGCAGTTGTTTCTTCCACGGCGGCGGCAACTCTTCGGCAGTTGGTTATGTTTGTCGTCGACAAGATGGTGGATGAAGACCGTCTGGAAATTGAGCCCGAAGAAGCATATCCTGTCGACCTTCCTGACGGCACCTCTATTCAACTTCACCCTTCAGCATACGACTCCTTCTCGGTTCTGTCCGACCTTTGCTTGCTGGCTAACTCAGAGGCCCCATCCTTCCTCAAGTTGTCGTCCCTACCCAAGACTTTCGCGCTCGAGCTCATCGAGAGTGTGCTCACCAACTATCACGCATCATTCAGGACACACCCAGAGCTCATCCTACTCCTGCGGCACCACCTCTGTCCTCTTCTCCTCAAATCACTATCCTCGCGACCCTTGTTCCCTCTTACCTTGAGATGCACTCGTGTCGTGTTCATCCTTCTCAAGCAATTCTCCGCCGAGCTTGTGACGGAGGCCGAAGTGTTCTTGACCCTTCTCATTCGCATCATCTCCTCGCCCTCTGATTTGGAAGACAACCCCGTCTGGATGCGCGTCCTGGCTATGGAAATCATGCGTGGTCTGTGCAGCGATGCTGAGTTGATGCGGAATGTATGGGAGCGATATGAGGGAGAGGACACGGGCAACGAGGCAAAGAGCAAGGTCTTCACCTCGCTTATTACGGCGTTAAACCGTTTGGTCACTGAAAAGCCTGCGCTTCTAGGCGTGAGTCAACAGATGTTGGGTGTCAACGTCAGCAACGATGCAACAACACCTGGCGGGGCAGGTTCAGGCAGCATGGCAGGCATGGTCGCCAATGCAGCTGTGGGCGTAGCAAGCATGATGTCCAGTGGCAATGGCCTGAGCCTGCAGACCTCCGCTATGAAATTACAATGCATCGACCAGCTGGACAAGGCAGATGCGCCCCCGATACCGGAGGCATACATATATCTCCTCGCTGTGCAATGCCTCGTTTCCCTCTGTGAAGGTTTTACGTCCTTTACCGGCCCTCTCTACACGCAGTATGTCATCCAGAAGCCCCGGACGGCAGGCGACGCGCCGAACCGCGCACCAGCAGCACTCGATCTGTCAACATTGCCTGAGTCTTCGACAACTAGTCATCTGTATATCGTTCGCTCAATCATCGCTTCTGGATGGCCAGCGCTCTTAGCAGCGTTGTCCTTTGTTCTGTCGACAAATTTATCAACCGACCTATTCGTCGATGTCTTGGCTGCTCACCAAGCGATGGCCAATGTCAGTGGCATGCTCGGTTTGACGACCCCGCGTGATGCTTTTCTCACGTCGTTAGCCAAGCTGGCAGTTCCGCCACGAGTTCTTTCGGCGCTGGAAACGTATGATGCTGTCCCACAAACCCCTCGGTCAACCGTGGCAGAGGTGGCCGAAAACTTTGGATTGTCGGCTGCGACTGGGCCACCGGGACTCAGCGAGCGCAACATTCTTTGCCTCAAAATATTCCTAGCGAGCGTTATGTTCTTGGCGGGAAGCTTAGGGGCAAGCTGGTATTCCATACTGGAGGTGGTGCAAAACGCGGAATACGTTCTTACATTATCACCGCTGGCCTCAAATGCGCCTACTGGTATCGGCTCGCCTAAGAAGACGCGGACAGCGTCGGTCATGTCCTCGCCACCATCGAGCTCTCCACGCCATCCCATGATGAACGACCTCGACCCCGATGCTATTCTGGCGCTTATACAGCGACTTTTTGATGCCTCGAAGAACCTGGACGATGCCGCATTCCGTGATTTCGTGGATGCGTTGTGTAGACTCAGTGGCGAAATGGTCGAGATGCGCAGTGGCTCGAGTATAGGGCACATGAGTTCAACGTTATCGGTGAGCTCAGCAAGTGAATCCCAATCGGAAGACAGCGCGTCTGTGCCCTCAATGCACCATCGACGCGTGAGTGGGATATACGTCAAGAAGCTGCACAATTCGGTATGTTTCTTAGATTCGACTTTAGCCTGTGCTCATCGCACGTAGCGCGGCGGCTCGGGAGACTTTGGCATCACCAGATTGGGCGACGTGGCGAAACTCAATCTTTCTCGCCTCATCTACCACTCGCCCGATATTGCCTGGGATAGGACGACCTCCCACCTTCTTCTCATTCTTAGTGTTCCTTCGGCACCGCAGGCAATTCGTCTCCAAGCCGCTCGGGTGCTTGATGGCATTCTGCAAACTGTTCCCCGAAATCTTGGTTCGACGGGTGATTTGAAGGCGGTGATGCAGGAGAGAGTGCTTCACGTGCTGCGACAGCAAGTCATCCCGAACGAGGATGATACAGGCATTACCATTACCGGTGTTGAGGTACGCAAGATGGGACTCGAGACATTGCATGAGATCCTGCAGAGCTCGGGACATACGCTCGTTGTCGGCTGGGAGATCATCTTTGAAATGTTAGAAAGCGTATGCAAGCTTTCGACCCCCGTCGAGCCGGAGAGTAGCGGCGGTAAGCTGACTAGCCTCGGCCTTGGCCTGCCTTCCGGAAAGAGTCTCACCTCGCTGGTCAAAATCGCATTCCAATCTCTCACACTCGTCTGCGATAGCATCACTGCCTTGTCCTCCGACCAGATTCGGTTATGCATTCGAACTCTTGGCCAATTTGGAAAGCAGTCAGATACGAACATTGCACTCACCGCTGCTGCCTCCCTGCTATGGAGTGTATCGGACACCATTCAAGGGAAGCGGAAAGATCAACAGGAGGAGGAGAGTTACAGTGATTTATGGATGTTTTTGTTACTCGAGATTCTCGGTCTCTGCACCGACGGGCGCCAGGAAGTTCGGGATGGCGCTATCCAGACATTGTTCCGGGCGATCAAGCTGTACGGTGGCACACTCAGCTTACAGACTTGGGATGAATGTGTGTGGAAGGTTACGTTTCCTCTTCTTGGGGCGCTCAACGAGTTCGAGGGAGAGGGTTACGAGGAGAGCAAGATTCTGGCGCTCCAGAGCATTGCAGGAATCATCCACGATTTCTTACTAGAAAAGCTCATCAAGCTGGAGAGATTCTCTGAAGTTTGGGATGGGTTAGTAGCCCACGTGGAAGCTATCATCGTTGGAGAGGGCGACCACTCAAGAAAGGTTGCTGTCGCCGCTTTGCGTTGCGCGGAAAAGACGATTAAGGCGGCGAGCAACGCCAGCCTTGATGGTGCTGAAAAGGAGAGGGCGCAAGGCATGTATGAGCGAGTGTGGGCTTTCTTCCAGGTTGTAGGCGACATCATTGTTGAGCGGCAAAGCCGGCCATTCACGCAGGAGTCTTTGGTAGCGTTCGTCGAATTGATACAACGCGCACGGAGCTTGAGCCGCTTGGTGGAGGGACACGAATGGCCTGTGGAAATGATACAGAGGCTGTTGATACTGCTGAAGGGTGAAGTCTGATTTGCAATAGACCAACCAATCGCTGACATGTCCCAGGCGTTCTTACCTATCCCCACTCACCAGATTATCGCCCAGACGTGGATGCACTTCCACCGGTGCAGAGTGTCGTCCTTGAAACTGTCAACAGTATCGACCTTTCTGTACCAAGTGCGCCTTCGCTTGTTATCCGTGACCTGGCCGAATATGCGACGCTTGCATTCCTGGCATCGTTCGACGCTCCAGAGGCACCTACTCGAGCATCGTCCTCCGCCCCTAAGAAGAGAATCACCTACATCGCGCTCACGAAGAAGATCATGCCAGCTCTTGTCGAGCTGCTGATTGAATACCGTTTGTCACGCGCACTATATGTCGACGGTACCCTCGAGAGTGTTTTGGCTTGCTATGCGATACCTGTCAAACTGAAGTACGACTGCCCGGCATCAAGCAAGTACGACTCGAGCAAAGTCCCACCTCTATGGAAGACTGCGACAACGTGCTTCCTCAGAGTCGTCAAAGAGGTCTCGGGCAATGTCTCCAAAATTGAACAGCAGGAGCCTATACCAGCCTCAAATTTGGAGGGTATCTGGCGTCAAATCTTGGATGTATATCGTGGTGGCATCTTAGCTGACTGGTGCGTTTTTCGGATGTTACACGTTCATTAAATGGCTGATAACCCTGGAGTTCGCCAGCGCTTTCTTTTTCGCTATCAGAACAATTCGAAGAAGAGAGCTTTGACCTCGCGTTGGTCTCTTCCTTGGAAATCGATGTTGTTCCTCATGTCGGCGACCCACGCCTTCCGGACTCACTCGTTTCCTTGCTCGGGTCTGTTCTCGAGAAGGGAAGTAAACTGTACAGTGACGACGAGGATATGCCGCTGGGTACACACAACCTCTCTGGCTTCGGCAGCACGGATTCGGGCAAGCTCCTTCCACGTGAACAATTTTCGTTTTGGTGCTTCGACTTATTATTCCTTATATGCTCCTCGATCACCAAGGACTCTCGTGAACGGCCTCGCCGCCGGCTCGCAGCGCTCTCTTTGCCTTCGTTACTCCGCCGCTGTGGAAATACCATGAAGCAATATGTCGCTGATGAAAGCATACGGGGCAACCTTCCTTTCACCCGAGCACGTGAAGATGAGCTGGTTTACATTCTGCGCAAGCTAGAGACCTTGCGTCTTTGGGATGGATGCCTCTGGGCCGCGATGTCCGAGAACCCGAGCGAGCTAAGCACACCCCCATTTGGTACGCTACTGACATTAAGGGTCTTCATGATATTTATCCGTCATTTTTTCAGACAACAAGAAATCTCCTAGCCAGATCATTGCCGATGCAGTCAAGTGTTCCTCTGTCGCCCATCTTTTCTATTTCTACACTATCATATGCGATATCGCGTCGATACCAAGATCGACGCCAGTGGCCTGGGTTGCGAATGGCTCACAGGTAACTTTGCGAGATGACAATGCAAGCTATACCCATGTGGAAAGAGTGGATGCCAGGGATGTAGCTCGTCGGTGTTTACGGGCCATGGGGCAGGAGATGAGCATCCCGTTGTAGTCGTGCGTGCTGAGCGCTGAGCGCGCTGACTTTCAGCCAGCATGGAGTACAGTGTGTATACATAATTGAATGTTGGATCGCTTTGAAATGTCTTGCCATTGCACTCAGAACTGTGCCATATTATTGGAGAGAGACTTTTGGTCCCTTGCGCCGGACCGCTTGAGGGTTTTTCGTGAATCACATTCATCCTGACCACTGATCTGAAGGCCACTGGCGCAGAATGGAACCAGCATTAACATCATGAAGGGCTAGCTCACAGCGTCCGAGACTATGCCGCAGACCCACCGATGACCTGTTGACCAAATGGGTGCAGGCGTCTATGTATCTATATAATGAAAGGTCTTGCCGAGCATTGGAATTAATGCAGGGTCAATTGTGAACGAGGTGCAAAAAGCACACGATAGATTTCGACACTACAGCCGGCGCAGTGTACAAGGGACCTAACTCATGCGTGGTATACAAAGCACCCGATTGCCAATTTATGGTATCCTATAAAGTCGAGACACTTTCGTGAATCTGTCCCTCCCTCCTTCGCGCCTCATTTTGCGCAGGACTTCTTGCCGCCGGCCCGATCTTGATCCGCACTCCCGTGACGCGTCGCGCCTAGCGTGCCTGTGATGATACAGCAAACTTTAACGACGATGGACACTGTGCTCAAACTGAGTATGTGACAATACTTTTATCTTTTCCACCATTGCTTTAATATTCTAGCCTCCATGGTCTCAGGATTTGCACCACGTCTTCCCGCTGAGCTGCTCGACATCATTATTGGCTACAACGAGGAAAGTGTTCAAGACATTCGCGCCGCGTCTCTGGTCTCCAAAGCATGGCGTAGTACAGCCCTTCGATACCTCTTCAAATATGCCGACTTCTCGCTCGCACGGGACTTTCAGCGATGGCACACCATTCTCACAGAAGTCCCCAACGCGTCTGCGTTCGTTCGTGCAGTCCAATTTAGTCCTGGCTCGCGTTGCGACGAAAAGGCGATGGAAACACTGGCTCAAAAATACTCTCACGTCGAACACTACAAGCAATCTCGCTCCTACCTCAACGATGTCCTCCCCGCACTCTCCGCTGCAAACAGCGAAATCGACATGGTCTTGCCCCCAGACACACCCAACTTGCCTCCGATGCCATCCGTTACGAAGTTCACATGGAATAACAGGATGGCTGCAAGGAGGCTCGGTGTTCGTGCATTCCGTCCATCCACAGAGCACTTCTTGCGCTGTTTTCCCAATGTACGCGAGCTGGAAGTTGGCGGACACTTCAGCACCTTAGCGGACCTCTTCAAGGTACTGCGCTGTTTCCCCCACATACGCACGGTGACTTTGGACAACGTCGCAATCCGGAGCCCGTCTCTCGCGGGAACGAGGAAAATTCTCCCCACCGGCGCTCTTCACCAGGTGGAAAAGCTGCGGGCTATATTCGACGAACCTTGCGAAATCAATTGGTTAGTTGACCTCATTCTAGCGGAACCCAAACGGCTCCGACGACTCGAGTTCACCTTTGAAATTCCGTTTTCTCTGGCACATTTTCTTCACCTCCTCGACTTGTCATCGCAATCACTTCAGAAACTCATCATACCCCCGTACAAGTGTTCGTGTGTCACAAACTCTATGCATCGCAGCTCATAGCTCACACCATAGCAGCTGACAGACGTACATACCTTTCACTCCCGTCCGTCACTACCTTCCCCATCCTGCACACCGTCAAGATCGACACAATACACACTGGTGGAAGTTTCGATCCAGTGGGCGCGCTCGAGTGGGTGACTGCTCTTCTGGGGTGCATTCCGCACGCCAAGGCTCTAAGCTGCATTCACCTCTGCATTTACGCCGAAGATCCAGAAGACTACGACAGCATAATAAGTTTTGACTGGAAGCCATTCTTGACCGTCGTCAACGCCTTTCCAGCGATGAAGGTACTCTTGTTCGAGATGCTCATGGAAACAGCGTTCGAGGATCACGAGATTGCGTGTGTCGAAAGCAAAGTTCGGGCAAGATTAGCGGGGTGTGATAAACTGGTA
The DNA here is from genome assembly GCA_000934385.1 of Cylindrobasidium torrendii FP15055 ss-10. Lineage (NCBI taxonomy): Eukaryota > Fungi > Basidiomycota > Agaricomycetes > Agaricales > Physalacriaceae > Cylindrobasidium > Cylindrobasidium torrendii. Next base: position 20,261 of record KN880526.1, on the reverse strand, counting down.
TTGAATTGGAGTACGTCCATTTCACTCTTTCTTCCCCTTTTTTGGTCAAGGCGTTGACGCGTCTTGGTAGAGGATGAGAACCCCGAATGGAGCAACGTGCCCGACGAAGCTCTGTAGGTTCCCGGAAGTGCACCAGGGTCCATTTCATCTTCGAGGTTGTCGTAGGGTTGTTGGGATATTTTCTGGTTAGCCTTCCTATATTGGTATACTGTTCAATGTGGCCTGTAATGCTCGCATGTAATTATTTTAGTGATACTAAGACCTTCATCGATGCTTCATCGTACTTACACTAGTTACGTGGTTCATTTTTCCGAAATTATCATGAAATGGGCGCGCTTAAGGTGATCGACGCTTCTGCACTACTGGTTCACTCACATCGATTAGGCCCAAAAGCTCAAAGAGGTGAATGCAGGTGATTGGTTCGCGAAGTAAACTGGACTCTTTCAGCACTTTACGCACGAAACACATTGGCTGCGTGTAACCCCGCGGGAGATACAAGGCCAGCGAGCATGCCCCAAGCGACAGCTGGTGTAGGTACCCTGGACACGTAAGAGACAATAGCCAAAGACAGGCAAGTCATTCCCCCAAGCTGGAAGGGGGATTATGGGTAATCCAGGTCGGAGTAAGAGCCAACTATACACATAGGGATTCTACTCGATCAGTTGAGTGGCTGTTCACCCATGCCGTTGTCTTCGGTCCCGAGGTCAAAGAGCTACTTCGACCAGGATCCAAGCTGGATCCAAGTGCCGACCTGAGAATTTTGAGATTCCAGTGTCAATGTTAAAGGTCGTCATTAGAACAAGCATCATCGATATGGTAGCATTCCTCCGTAGCCTCGCACCCACGCTCATTGAGGGAGGATCCGAAGCTATGCGGGAGGGTGTATTGGCGTGAGGTAGTATTTACGGTGGCGCAGCCGATGGGGGATCGTACATATATAATTCAGTCCATGGGAGCAAGGTTGGGGCAAGGTAAGCGTGTGTTATACAATGTCGTGATTTCGTGACGGGCTCAGCCTCGGTACGTGCAACATCTAGCAAGATTATCAGCAAAAGCCTCAACGCACATAGAAAATACGTACGACATGCCATGTGGGAGGATGGACAAGAAGGAAGCTCCAAAAGCCACCCACAAAATGGTGAGCGCTGAGCCGTGCGTAACACGAATACCGACGCTGACTGGATTTGACGGGTCTCCAATCATTACATCATTAATCATGTCGGCCTTGTTGATGACCACTGTCCATATTGCAGCGCCGACGAGGAGGAAGATCGTGCTGATGCTGACAAGAGTGACAGAAGCAGCAAGGGTTATGTACCTCTTGACGAGTCCCCTAGAAAACATGAGCTGGTGAGCGGATGGCGTATGTTGTTAGCATAACTTACATGGGGATCGCAATGAAGGTCAAAATGGTTGCAAGAAGGATGAAATAGTAGGCAGCACCGGTGGGCTTGCCAAGACTATTAGAGTCAGCGAACGTCGTGCCATCCAGAATGGCATGGGTAACGGTCGTGAAGAACGGTGTCAGGTCATTGACCATGTATTCGTATCTGATGCCAAGGTGAGCGCGCGAGCAACGGGGAGCAAAATTTCGTACGGTCGAAATTGATGTGCCGCGCTGCTGTTGGAGCATATCCCGGCTGGAGAGCCCGACGATGTCGTGTCATTGCTCTGGGTCGCATTGACGAGGTAGCCACAGTGTGCGTACATGCCGAAACGATAGTAGCTGCGGAGGCCATGGCTTTCAAGCAGAGGCTGGGTGGCATTGGATGCATAAAGGCCAGATGGAGTATCCACTAGGGCTTCTGTGAGAGCAGCACTGGACAGAAACGTCAATACCAGAAGCATGATTGTCAGACGCGACGTACCCGTAGTTCGTGACATCCATATTCGCCTATGGTATATGTTCAAGCAACTTCCGCTTGGTCAGAACAATTCGACGCACAAAGTATAGGTCGCGCGGGGTGGAGGACAGGTTTATTTGTGCTATCTAAGGATACGATTAGATCAACCAGATGGCGTACAAGGACGTGGAGAAGACGTACATGCACAAAAATGAGAAGAATAAAAGTCAAAAGCCTGCGAACAGGTTAAACGCGATCGAGGACGGAAGGAAATTAGACACGGACGAGAGAACAGTTGACAAGCTGAGGCAGACTTCTGCCCGTAGTTTAATGTGCATGGTGGGAAGAGAAGATGATGGGGATTGCTCAAGCTGCAGTCTGCAAGCACTGGGCAAGCACAACTAAAACGTGGCTTCAGCAAGGCCAAAGTTGTGATGCAATGTCCTCGGCAGCTGCCGAATCATCGCTACCCGGGCCGATTCCAATTCAGAGCACTTGCTACAGCACTTTGGCCGCTGTCGTTCATCATCGACCAACACCGCTAGAAATGGCTCTCCAACCGACACTGCAACCCATATTACACGACCCCGATGCCGCCCCGCCCGTCGACACGTCGCCTGAAGTCCTTGGGATTGATGTCGACTCTCCCAAGGCTGTTAGTGGGAAGAGAAGCGTTCGCCTCTCATCGTCGTTCAGTGGGATTGGGCGCAACAAGAGTGGACGGACACCTCCCGGCTCTCCACCTGCATCGGAAACGAAGAGTCCACGACGGTTATTCAGCTTGAGTCGGAAAGGGAAAGGGAAATCAAGCGAGCGAGGTGATAACGGTGCGTTCGCGGTCAACAGCTATTGTGTCGCTCGCCATCTCATGCGCTTCCGATATTTATAGAGCCCTCTTCACCTTCAAGCACTCCCGGAGCGTCACGCCCCACGTCGCCGCTTCCGAATGATGACTCTTCGTTCAATTCCCCGCCTTCTCCACCATCTGCAAACCCACGGTCGCTTTGGGGCTCATTCCGCGGAGATGGCTCAGTGGGTAGTTCCTCGCGTTGTATATGCACTGTCTTACATTACTCAGGTGCGTGTGGGCACGCAGACCCTCATTCAAGCACTGCAGGCGATTCCCTGGACCAAGGACCCCGACAACGATGATGAGATTATGAATCACGGAGGCACTGTCCAGGCTAGCGAGGACGAGAGCGAAGACGATGATAGACCGGGTCAATGTGAGCTTAAATCCACACTCATACAGAGCATAATGGCTGACAGCCGCAGCGCCGCCGCATATGGCATCCTCAATCCACACCATTTACAGGCCTATAGCGCGCTTAAGGCGAAGTACGGCGCGCGATCAACGCTGGAATGGATTGGCCAGCCATCCTGAAGACCAGCTGCCTGGCTTAGCATCCGAGGATGAGGACCACGCAACGCGTTCAGAGGACGAAGCAGATGACTTTGAGATGGCAACTCCACGGCCGGCAGCCACACCGACGGCAGCACCAGCGCCTTCCATAGCTTTAAGTCGTTCCCTGCGCCAGGGAAGTATGGCCACCGTCCGCCTGCAGCGAAGGGCAATGCTTGCAGAGAAGCTGCGGGAGATATTCGAGCTAGATGATATTGAGGAAGTCCGCGCTGGTGTGTTTCCAAGTACTCAGCATGCATGACTACAACTGACCGGACTTCAGAAATGCCATGCTGGCTGCTTCGTTCTATCCGTCAGTGTTTATGACTATTCATGATGTGCCAGTGTACTGACTCTCCCATTAGTCCTGCAAGGCTACGTCTATTTGACCAATTCCTACCTATGCTTCTTTGCCCATATGCCCTCGAAAGAGGTTGGCTTACTGCTTCAAGACCGAGATTATAGCTTACGTTGTTTAGGATCAAGTGCTGAAGTCAGGTTCTCTGAGTAAGAAGGCCAGCCGGACCAAACGTTGGATCAAACATTGGTTTATACTCAAGAATGATGCCCTTAGCTGGTATCAGTCTTCTTCAGTGCGTGTCTCGCAGTTCGGATCTCATTGAGTGCTTAACCAACACAGGACCCATACTTTCCTCACGGAATCGTCGACCTGAGATACGCTATTTCCTGCGAGCCTTCAGGCGACAAACAATTTCGCATCCGCACCAATCAGAAGACCGTCTCCCTTTACGCAGACTCCACCCCAAGCCGGGATGAATGGGTTAAAGCTATCCGGAAAGTCGTCCTAAAGGCGCAAAATATGGGTGATTCTGTAAAGGTATATCAGTAATCACCGTGTGTGCGCTTCCCCTAACGCCTACAGATTGCCATACCTTACGATGCCATTTTGGATGTGGATAAGTCTTCCGCCATGGATTTCAGCGAAACCATTGAAATCAAAGTTCTGGACAAAGAGGAATCTGGCGCATTCTCCATGGACTTCTATTTCTTCGCATACTTCCACGATCTCCCTGCTGCTCTGGATCAAATTCGCGAGGTCGTCCGGACTCATCGCGCAACTCAGAGGGATAGTTCAAGCACCCCACGGGCAGTGTTGGACAGCACAGCACCCCGAACGGTCCTCCCAAGCATAAGCACCCCTGCCATCACTGATGCCAATTACGCCAAACCCAGTCCATCTACGTTCAGGATATCATCCCTCCTACGCCCATTTAGTGAGCGCCCGGTGGCTCAGGTGGCTGAGCCCCCTGTGGACTTACACGAAGAATTCACGCACATCAACACTCGGTCGTCCTCTTTTGTACCAACTACTGAGTCGCCAGTTGAGGACGAAGAGATGACACCCAGAGCTGGAAATCAAGAGTACCACCACACGTATCCACCTTCTACTTCTTTGACATCAACACTCGATCCTGATATACCTTCCTTGACGCGCAGGGAAGCATCCTCGAGTTGGAATGTTGGCGTTCCCGGATGGCTCAGAGGCGGCCGTACCAGTCGCCTGTTTGGTTCATACGTCACAAAGCCCGTCAAGGAGATCTATTCGACAACGTCCAGCTCTGTATCAGGCAGTCGATGGAGCAGCGTTGGCGGCGACATGGCAGTCAGCGTCCTTGACAACCCTCCGGTGGATATCGATCCAGAGATTGTTGATAAATTCCACACCTCGTTCGCGTATGATGACAAGGAGCGGCTGCTTGGATGTGAGTAACCGATGTGTAGCTGTAGATTTCCTAACCTATGTGCAGATTTCCCTGGCTATATCTTCCGGCTACTGCCTGTTTATGGTCGTCTTTTCATTTCGACGAACCATTTCTGCTTCAAGTCGTCGGGCCCATTGACTTCGCGCACTCGTGTGCGTCTGTTTGGCGTGTGGGCTTTTGCTTACTGACCTGCCACTAGATGGCTCTGCCAATCCGCGACATCCTGTCCACTGAGAAATCCAAGGCAACACGTTTCGGGCACCACGGTCTTATTATCATTGTTCGTGGACACGAAGAGCTATTTTTCGAATTCAATGCCGAAGACAAACGAGACGCTTTCGTGGCATTGCTCGAGCGCCAAATGGATGATGTCCGAGGGCGCGTCGCTAGTGGCGACCTCCCTTCCCAGGGCAAATTTGATGCCCTCGTTGTCGAGGAGTTCGAGTCGCCATCGGAAGAGACAGACGACAATATGACGGACTCGTTGCCGCCAGTCATGTTCACCTCGACATCGTCAACGTTCCTCACCTTCAAGCCACAGAAGAGTCTACATTTCACATTCCTTACTATAGGATCGCGAGGGGACGTGCAACCGTACATAGCTCTGGCTAAGGGCCTCAAGGCGGATGGTCATCGTGTCCGTATTGCTACCCATGGCGAGTTCAAGGAATGGGTTGAATCGGTGAGGGTGACCATTTACGCTGTCTTCACCGAGCTCACTATTCTATAGCATGACATCGAGTTCCGTAACATTGGAGGAGACCCCGCAGAACTCATTCGGATATGCGTCGACAATGGAATGTTCACGCTGTCATTTGTGAAAGATGGCCTGAACCTTTTCCGTGGGTGGCTAGATGATCTTTTGAAGACGTCTTGGGAGGCATGTCAGGGAACCGATGTTCTCATCGAGAGCCCGAGTGCAATGGGCGGTGTTCACATTGCGGAGGGGTTGGGCATTCCTTATTTCCGTGCGTTCACGATGACCTGGTCGAGGACAAGAGCATATCCACATGCATTTGCGGTCCCAGAACGCAAGATGGGAGGAAGCTACAACTACATGGTGCGTGCATGTTTCTTTCCACCATGACTCAATGTAATCATGTTCGATAAGTCATACGTGATGTTCGACCAAGTATTCTGGCGGGCAACAGCAGGGCAAATTAACCGCTGGCGTCGAAATATTCTTCATCTCGAGAGTACCAGTCTGGATAAGATGGAGCCTCACAAGATTCCATTCCTGTACAACTTCAGCCCAAGCGTAGTACCTCCTCCTTTGGATTGGCCGGAGTGGATTCGTATTACGGGTAAGTTTGACTCTACCGATGTCATAGATTCGAGCTAAGAATTCTAGGCTATTGGTTCCTCGACGACGCAGAGGTTAGCGCAGATAAATGGACTCCTCCGGAGGATCTGGTCGCTTTCATTGACAATGCACATGCACTCGGAAAGAAGGTCGTCTACATTGGGTTTGGTAGTATGGTAGTCTCAGACCCCAAAGCCATGACTCGCTGTGTCATCGAGGCGATTGTTCAGAGTGGTGTATACGCCATCTTGTCGAAGGGGTGGTCTGACCGCTTACATGTCAAATCGATGGAAGCGTCGGAGGTGGAAGAGCCATTGCCCAAGCAGATATATGCCATCACCTCGATTCCACACGACTGGCTTTTCAGGCGTATCGACGCTGCTTGCCATCATGGTGGTGCTGGAACCACTGGCGCCAGTCTACGAGGTGAGTACTCCGTTCGATGTTTTGAGCACCCAGTGACAAGCCGTTGCAGCGGGTGTGCCCACCATCATCAAGCCTTTCTTCGGAGACCAGTATTTCTGGGCTGATCGCGTTGAGGCGTTGGGTGTTGGCTCTGGCGTTCGCAAGTTGACCGTCGATGGGCTGAGGGATGCGTTGCTTAGTGCTACAACCGACCCTAGAGTGACGGAGAGAGCTCGATTATTGGGGGAGCAGATTCGTGCTGAAGATGGTGTTGCAACAGCTATTGAGGCTATCTACCGCGACCTAGACTATGCTCGCTCTCTGGTCAAGCGGCGTCAGACCACCGGGTCAAGTGGGGACGAAACGGAGCAGGACACCATCCGTGAACACCGTCGTCAGCCTTCCGCGTCACCAACTGGCTTGGATTCCTCGGGTTATTCGTCTGCAGGAGGCGCGGCGAGTGAGGACTGGAGTGTTATTTCGGACGCAGAAGGGGATACGCGCAGGTCGTCGATATCGAGAGATGCGAGCGGAAGGTCTTCCAAGCGGAACAGCGCGTTCACAAGTGCGGTACTGTCTGTCATTCCAGACTCGTTCAAGCCTAGTTCGCCGAGGAAACGGGCTGCGTCTATCGGCTCGCGAACGTAGATGCGCTAGAGAGGATGCCATAATGATACTTACGATTTTGCTCTAACCTACCTATACAGAGTTTGTATCCTTGATTTTGGGTTTATTTTGTACACTTATAGTATGATATGTATATATAGGTTTGCCGTGCCACTAGCTTGAAACCTCACTGTAGATTTTGCGCCATGCCTTGCAAGTGATGTCCGTTTTCAACTTTTACGTCGCTATCCCACTGTTTGATTCCCAGTCAAGTAAGTACCAACCTGGACAACATAGAGACCTCACGCCAGGAGTCTCGTCGCCCCATCACTAAGGCGCGCAGGACACAGCTTTGTCGTTGAGCCGTGGGAACGGCGGATACCTCTTAAAACTCGTAGCTTTTGCTCCCTTTACCTCTTGTTCGCATTACTATCTCCACACAGGGCTCCTTGAGCCTCAAGTTTGAGGTTTGGGGCATTCCACAATTGGGTTGGCAGTTATCAATCACCTTGCTGCTAGCCTATTGACCACCTCCGCGCCTCGCTTGGCTGTTCCGCCGTTGATATCATCAACTTCAACTCCCTCCACCCTGACAATAACCATGCCTGCAACTTCACATCCGCCGAGCTCATGTGTCCCTCCAACGCCTCGACGAAGCCAGAGAATGCGCGAGCCGCGTCCGGTTTTACAGTCAATACGCGATGGCCATTCTTTCTCGAAAGAAGCATCTCAACGCAAGCTAGCGAACGCTCTGTGCGTGCATCGTCTGTCGGTGCTCGTGCCAGCCAAATCTCCAGCTCCTTCACGAGGAGGAGGGCGTGTTGTCGTTGCCTGTCTGGTCCGTGCTTGATAAATCCATCGTTGATTTGCCAGAGCCGGGGCAACGTTAACGGAGAAATACGATCTGTGCGTACGCAGGAGCGTAGACAGTCCATGATTTGGAACGACAGATCTGCTTGGAATTAGAATCAAAATGTCATCTCTATGTAATACTGATCTCACCGTCTGGGAAGGATGACCATGCGCTGCGAGTTGCTGGAAGCTGCTCTTTAAGCACGGCGAGCAGCTCAGGCGACACCTCCATAAAAGAGGGTGAGTTATTGATGTCCCGAAGCACAGTTTCCACAAAGTAGTTGCGTGCATTCTCGTCGAGTGGATGGTACCGCAAGAAGTCGAGGAGGATGCGCTCGATGGACCCGTCCCATTCGAGATCTTCTGAATCAACGACGGCTTTGGCGGCAACCTCTGGCTCGATGTCTTGCAAGCAATGGAAGAGATGTTTGATCATACTTTTTTTCTGGCAGAACTTGTCGTCAACCCAGACGAGCGCGCCAGCAAGATAATCGTCAAACTTGCGCTCCATATGGCGAGCATCGAGGACGTTCCAGTCGGCCATGGCTGCGTAAGTTTCGCGGGTTGACCATTGGAGCAGGCGGAAGAATACCCAGGCTTGAGACGACTTGTACGCGCATGGCATTGTGTCAGGGAAAGCGACCTCGATTATGCCTGGTATGACGGATGTCGCAATAACAAACAGTAGACCACCACCGATGACCACGGTAGTAAGCGCCGCGGGGACAATTTCATAGGACCATAGCAGGTCGATGAGGCCTATGAAAAACAGGATGAGGGACAGTTGTAGGAGGAGCGGGAGAAAGTTGATGATGCTGGGGACACGCCAACGCTCGAGGCTAATCATGCGCATTTGGCGAAGTGCAAGGGATCGCTGATTCGACAAACCAGCCTCGCGTCTGAATTCGTAGAGCCATTGTTTGCACAAGATGCCCATAAGAGCTGTTATCAAGCTGAAGCCAAGACTGGCAAACCAGAAGGTGTTGACGCGCACGACGACTGGGTCTGGCACAAATGTATCGCCCGAGTCCTGCCAAGGTGGCAAGCTCGGATCACTGAGCTGAAGTGATATTTGCTGGAGGATTTCAACAGTCATGTCCCCCGAGTCTTCTTCAAGCCACTGGAATGTCTCGACGACAAACGCAGTTACAATGGCAGAAAACAAGCCTGGAGTAGTGGTAATGTCAGGTTATCCAGTCACTCTTGGACACAGAATTGATACACACCAGCAAAGACGAGAAGGGTATCGATGTCGTCCGCCCAGCCTCTGCAAAGCACTCGATCGTAGTTGTCTACTCGGACGCTGTGTAGATAATTAACCTCCGATGATTTCAAATGATGTTCAAACGAGCACATACCGACATTTCTTCCACGGGTCGGTTGTCTACGTGCATTGCATTGAGAGTGTGATTTCTGCGTTTGACCACTGCACTCACTTTGGGTATATGATAGTGCGGAGGTTCATCCGGCCCCCAGAGATCTGGCTCAACAAGCTCTGGTTCCTCTGAATCCGCGGATTGGCCTGGCGCGTAGAACGAACTTTGGCGGATATGCGAAGGCTGGTGTCCGTAGGCAGCGCCGTCCACGTCACTCAGGCTGTTAGAACGATAGGCCGATTTCTCATCTCTTTCCGAGACGTTGCGTAGTCCAAAATACGAAGACGAAGTGCCATCGAGTAGAGGACTGGCTTGTGTGCTGTCATCCGCGACGGAAAGAAATCCGGACGATTCTGCGCGTCGTCGAGCTTGCATTGATGCCTATGGTGGTGGTCGAAACCTGTGAGCACGCCCGAAACACTTTCAGCAGTAGCTCAACAGAGGCCATCATGATGGTGATTCTGTGGCTAATTTCTGCCCAGTGTTATTTCGACGATCTTCGCCGCCCACGATCCTTGTCATTCTTTTGAATACATTTCTCTCATGCTAGCGCTCAAGGCCTCACATGCAGCGCTGAAATTCATCCAACAAGTACATACATGTATTCATATAATCCGTTTTCTACAGTTTACAGCACCACATAAACAGGGCATAGCACCGTCTAGTCTTGTCTGATCCTCGATTTCATTGGGGTCAATCCCACCATTGTAATCAAAGGTCAGCTCCTCGCCCTCACCAATCTCCCTCAATGCATAAAACCCGGCGTATGGAGGACTTGTCTGAGATGTCATGTCAGCACAACGACGAAAAGAGGCGAATGTCAAACTCTACCTTGGGAGGACAGTCAAACATAACGTTGTAGGTGGCGAGATTAGGGTCGCAGGAATGGCTGCATCACAGACTTTAGAATGATACACTCATGATGAAGAGCATCCACATACTTGATAAACCGTGCCCAGTTGCCTGCGCACCAATCAGCAACCCAAGTATATCAAGCACAATCCGATAGGGTAAGAACTCACCGTATTTGAAGCAGTCCACCATGTACTTCTCATCGTCAGGTACAGCAGGACCATGTTCATTGTCATAGTCCCATTCCAAATTGATCAGATATTCCTTGGACGCTACGGGGACCGAGCGCTTGCTAGTATCCACAACTTAGCATCAGAAAGAGAGAAGGAACACAAGTCCCGTACATCAATTCACTGTCCGCGCTCATGAGTGTCTGATGTATGCATGAGGTAGCCAAGATCGTCGTACCCAGTCATGACCCCAAGAGCAGAGTTCTTGCCAATGCGACTATCTGTCTTGACCCCCCAACCTCGTCCCCCCGTATGGTAGATAGTCAACGGAAAGCGTCGACGCTGAGCCACGGTGTTCACACAACCTCTTTCCTGCTTGTAACAATCGCATGACTACAAAAGTCAGAACACAACCTTCAAGAAGTAGCAACACATACGCGACTACATTCCACCACACATCGGTTTTGGCTCAGATATTTTGCAATGGCATAGGCCTTCAAGGTCCCGTCGGCATTATAAGCAAAAGCTCGGCGGTTGGTCTTTGAAAGAATTGCGAACGGCGATTTCGGATTGCTGCGTTCCAGTTGACAAGCACACTGCTGTGGCTCACATCGGCGAGGGCAGCTACATTGAGGTATGCTATTGTCCTCTAGAGCAGGGACCCCGTGTCTACGTATATGAGCGACGCCAAAAAGAATTGAGACACAACGCACCGTTCATACCGATTCTCTAGATAGACAAATCCAGTAGGAAGAGGGAAACGAGCGTGCTTCACACCTCGTGCATCGATGGTTATACTTGCTGCACCCGATGCCCTGGCATTCTCGTTCCATTGACGGTTCAGCGCATTACTAATCGAGATATTTAGCCAGAGGGTGCGCCAAATGGAATACGAGGAACGTACATTTCAAACTCTTCCTCGACATCATCAAAATCACTGACATCGCCACCAACATTGGCCTTGGACTTTGTCGGACGGGGAGGCTTCTCGTCGTCAGAATCTAGGACGAAGATAGTAGGCTCCCGTTGTTGCACAAATCGGAATGTTGGGATGATCTTAGGCTTCTCTTCATCAGCATTGTCGAAAATATTGCCCTCGACTAGCGTTGGGTCGTCGTCGTCGTCATCATCATCAATGTCCATCTCGTTTGTAGGTGAAGGAACCACGGTAGCTGGTTGCGATGGTGGTCTCGATGCATTCGAGGCCATGGGTATGTCAGGATCTGGTAGTACATTTGTCATATTGATGTTTGTGTTTGATGCATTCGTAGACTGGGGCGTGGGTGGACAGTCTAGCATTTCGAAGTCTGGTGATGGGCTCCGCTTCAAGCGACCATTAAGAATAATGTCATTATTAGCCACCAGAGTCTGTGCCACAGTGAGAGGATTGAGGATTTGTATCTCATCAGCTGAATCCAGTATTTCAACTTCAGACGAAGAGTCGGCGAGGTCAATGATAATGCGCTCTGTCAAGGTAGTCCTTGGCTGAGGTGCGGTAGACGCTCTGGCTAACGTAGGTGCGACGGGGGCATGGTTGGCAGTCCTGGGTACTGATTGTCTTCCTAGGAGCCTCGGGTTGATTTCTTTGCGAACTCGAATCGGGGGCGGTGGGGTTGGAGGCGGAGAGGACGATGGGGTACGGACAGTACGTGGGCGCTTCCTGGAAGGCCCAGGGCGCGAGGGACCCTCGCCCCGGTCGATTTCATTCACGGTCCGAGTGGGGCGGTACCGTGCCAGCTTCTCCGCATACGCTTGGCTCTGCAGTGATGTACGCCCCATCACTGGGTCCACAGTCTCCTTCAGTCGGGTGATGGTACTGGACTTTCTTGCCATTTCTTCCCGCAGGGCCTTCTGTGCGCGGTCGAATTCTGCCTTAGGCCCTATCATCCCTCGTGCGTTTCCCCTTTGCCAAGTACTGCGAGATGCCCCTTGCACTGGATCATCAAGGTCAATCTGAAGAATGAGGATGCTGATAGTAGGTTCAGTTAGCCACACACCTCGTAATAAGTCTTGCCGCCAAAACCAATCTCAGTTGCGCGTACCCTGCCCCCCGCCTGCATGGGTTCATCGAAGTCTTCAGACCCGGAAGATTCAGCACCGCTCATATGGACAGTATCTTCGACATCTGTGTCGTATCCAACCTCGGACATCCTTCCTGGATATGGTGGTTTTTGGTCTGGAATGTCGAATGTAGAGACAAGTAAGTGGGAGCATGATGTTCATGGTGATCGACATGGGTTATCGGCGATCGGGCCGGATACCCAAGCTTAAATTCACCCTTCCATTGTTGCTTTGATGTCCAGACATCGTATTCCTACTACTTATGTGCTCACTCGTCAGCTGAACAAATGATATTAGAATACCTGACCCGTGGGCCGTGGCTCGGCCCACGCTATGTTCAATGTATTGAGATCACTAACAGGAACTGCGCGATTGGACTGTACTTAAGGCTGAGATTCAACGTCAACCTGGTTTATACTCCCTTGCTTCATCAAGGATGCTAGTTTCTCTCGGATGGGCGCATTCCATGGTGTCAACGCGCAACATTGCGTATCTTTTGCTCGGTAAAACCAGACACACCAGGACGCCATGAAGGCTAACAATTTGACTCCAGGATACCTATTCTGTAGGATTCTTTACCGACTGATCATATATCCTCGTTTCCTATCCCCGCTACGATCCATTCCAGGACCGCCCTTGCGCGATATCTTCGTTGGACAGTCAAACACAATCAACTCGCCAACTCGTGAAGATGACTTCAGAAACTGGGTCCATCGATACGGTCCCATCGTTCGGATTGTTGGACCCATTGGTATGGAGAACCTTCTCATTTTAAGCCCCGAAGTCCTGCACGCAGTCCTCGTCAAAGACTGGCTTGACTTTCCTAGGGTGCGCTGGTTCATCTTGCAGAACTTGTCCATACTAAAATAGTCAAGCCAAACTATGTTCGAAAGATCCTTGGCCTTGTTGCCGGACATGGTCTTCTCACTGTCACTGGGGACGAGCACAAATCGATGAGGAGAGCCATGAACCCAGCTTTCTCGATGGGAAATTTGACGGCTCGTGAGGAGGCAACAATTCCTCTTCTTCCTGTGAAACTCATTGCATCGTTAGAGACTGACATGTACTACGAGCCCATTGAAAAGTAGGCGCTTTCTCATAATAACTCTGTCAATAGGACATGCTTATCGGGGTATTTCACTAGCCTCGTTGCCTTGCTCCAGAGCACTTGCCAGAAAGGGGGCACTGTTGTCGAAATGTATCCATGGCGTACGCATCCACTGCAGTCTCATTTATGTGCAGAGCTCTTATTCGGCGCAGTCAGCAAAGTGACGCTGGATATCATCTGCGAGACTGCTTTCGGATACTCCGCCGACTCTCTGCATAACCCTCACAACGAGCTTGCGGCCACCTATGAGCGTCTACTTTCTTTGCAGACTGGTATGTTCGCACCCCCTTAGTACTGACTTGCCTTTGAGCTGAAACAACATGCTAGAAAGGAACTTTGTCCTGCTTGCAGGGCTAGTGAGCATCCCGGGAATGCCAGCGTTGCTCAACTCGAATTGGATCAGTGATAGCTGGCTGTTCAATGCATTAGGTATGTACAATGACCTGCGGCACCTCAAACCTGGCTCTAACCTTACCAATTCCCAGCGCCGCGTCTTGTTTCTACCTTGGTTGAATCCACTCACACCATTCGAACCATCTCCAAACGTATTCTTTCAGAGCGTATGCTGGCGATGTCTGCGATCCACTCCTCCGATTTGTCTACCAAGAAGGATATCATGAGCATCCTCATTCGCGCACGCCATGCAGAACTGGTCAAGGACGGCACGTACTCGATGACAGACGAGGCAATGGTCGACCAAGTCGTGCGTGCTTGCCTTTCGTCTCTCGCGCTCAGAGATTGACGATAGTTCAGCTCACCTTTCTGGGAGCTGGGCACGAAACGACAGCGAGTGGTTTATCTTGGGTATGTCCTTAATGCAAGCCCCAGTGCTAGTCACCTTATTCGAATCCCAGACGCTCTGGTTATTAGCCTCGCACCCAGAAGCACAGAACCGTCTCCGCGCAGAAGTCACTCCTACCTTGACGAGCGATCCTCGACCAGATTATCGTACGCTCAAGGACATGAAATGGCTAGACTGTGTCATGTAACTTTTCCTTGTTCGAAAAACATATGAAGTTAGTAACCCTCTTCCAGAATGGAAAGTCTGCGTGTTATGCCTCCCGTGCCGCTGACCACCAGGAAGGCGAAGCAAGACTTATTTGTCGAAGGCCATCTCATACCTAAGAATACTCTTACCATCATCCCCGTGCGTCTGTCCTTCTGCGCATGCACTCTTGCGTTGACCGTGATCGCGACCAGATTCACCAAGTAAACACTTGGAAGGCCGTCTGGGGCGAAGACGCCGAACAGTATGTCGCCATCTCGTCTCGTACCATTCCTACCTGACAGTCCGCAGATTCCGCCCAGAGCGCTGGTTGGATCTCCCGAAAGCGTACAACCCACAGTTCTCCATGTTATCCTTCATCACGGGCCTACACGGGTGTATAGGGAAGACGATGGCCATGATTGAGATGAAGGCTGTTCTGGCGTATGCACACCCCGTGATTGACTTGAAGACTTAGATGCTCACAAACCTCCAGATCGTTGGTAGCGAACTTTGTTTTCAAACCAGCGTACGACGGCCAAGTGCCTCAACCGGGTTCAGCAATCACGATGAGTATGAGTTTTTTCTTGAATTCAAGGTCCATCCTAAAAGATAACCTAAGAGCCTCTCGACGGGATGCCTCTGTTGGTGACCCCAATCCTAACCAAACAATGATGTGGACGATAGTTTCTTGCGAAATTCACATCTGTCTCATTTACGGTACAATTTGGTCGAAGTATATGCAATTTTCAGAGGTCGGCCTCGTCAGCATTCAAGATCAGAGTCGTGAAGAAGAGGATCATCTCCAAGAACGAGTCCACCTTAATGTCTGTGGGTCGCACGTCAACTTGGAGGAATTCATCGTGTCAAGAAATCAGTGACTTACGTTCGTTGACGGTATGGATGCCACCAGCAATCTTTCCATCCTTGTCGAGCTTTCCGAATGAACCCTGGTGATTGTAGCGGAAAATATGAGGCGAAAGATCCCAGTAGTAGCGTGTATCTAATCCGCAGTGTTAGACGCCAGAAACCTTTAACAGGACGAGGCAACGCACCAGTGTTGCCTGTCATCATTCCAGGTGCAACAGCAATACTGTTATCTCCGTCGACACCATGGTGAGCGTTATAAGTTGCTTTGATAGTTCCCGACAGCAGCTTGTAAGCCGCAGACTCCGCACCGGACGTGGGGGTCAATGGAGCAGGCTCCAGAGAATGCCCAAACGCCTCGCTGAGAACGAGTGTCTTCTCCGGTGCACCAGTTGAAATAAGCTCATCGAATGCGGTGTATGTCAGGTTGAATTTCTGTGCGAGGTGCTTGAGGACATTGGTATCGCGGGCCTTGACGGCGTCGACATTGCTCAGAGTAGATACGCGGTGATTGACGATGGCGAACGCTTGTTCGGGGAGAGCGTTGGTCTTGACGCCGCCGTTGATGAGGTCAATGGCCTGAGTAGTCCCAACAAGACTCGACATCAACTTGTCCTGGAAGATAATTTTCTCCAGAGCGTGCATGCCTTTCTGAGAGTAAAGAGACCATTCGATAGCATCCTTGAGTTCTTCAGGGACAGACTTCCCATAGGCAGCGGCGCACTGGATAGTGCCATAGAGAATGTCGTCCTTGTTCTGACGCGCTCACGTGAGTAGAGTTCCCTTAAGTTGACGCGACTACTCACTAATTTGAGCTCAAAGGGGTTGTTTTCCATCTCGACTAGCAGTGCGGCGAGCATGCCAATGGATGTATGGGGTGGGGGCACACTTGAATGTCCACCTGGAGCGGCAATCTCGACACGAGTGTCGATGTAGCCCTTCTCACCGATGCCGGGCGTGGCTAGAGGAGTACCGTAGGTGTCGACATAACCACTTCCCTCATCGACAATCAGAGCAAACGCATCTTCGCCATAAGAGGCCTTGAGTTCCTTGGCCAGCTCCTGTGCGCCCTGCGGGCCGCTCACTTCTTCGTCGAAACCAAATGACAGAACGACGGAGCGCGTTGGCTGGAAGCCCTTCTCGAGGAGAGACTCGACGGTGATCCTAATAAAGTTAGCAACCAATACATACAGAGGAAAGGCTTTTGGCGCACAAGATTCCAACCAAGCCACACTTGTCATCTGCCGAACCGCGGCCCCAAATGGATGTGCCGTCAAAGTGGCCCGAGAATGGCGGGTGAGTCCACTCCTTGACTGTATTTGGATGCACCGGAACGACATCTGAAGAAAGTCAGATAGCTTGCACGGGTCAGGAGAGTGTTTATTACCTTGATGGCCTGCAAGGAGAATAGGCTTCAGGGATGTATCTTTGCCAGTCCATTCGAACAGAAGCCCATATGTGTTGACCTTCTTTACCGAAAGCGACTTGTAGCTTGAGCAAAATAAGAGGGCGGCAGGGCAACAGACTTGTGGACTTGTGCTTACACAAGTGGGAATGCCTCCGCCAGATAAGCGTGAAACTCGCCAAATATTTCCCACCGAGCGTCAGCGCCAGGCGCAGCCATGCCATCGTAGGATTGAGTTCTAAGGGCAATGTTAGTCCAAGTGGACCGATGTTGGACGTAGCCTACGGGATCTTGACGGCCCCAGCCAACCAGTCGATGGCTTTGGTCTTGAAGTTGTCGGAGCCAACGAGGTCGCGAATGTCATCCCATGTCTCTTTGTTTCCTGCAGGAATCAAGGGAGAAGACTGAGGGCATCTGTCCTCAAGCGAGATGTGGACGAGTCCTGCAGCAGCCTTGGCCGAATGCAGATATTCTACAGGCGCGTCGAACTGTGACAGCGTCCAGACTGCAGAGCCAGCCAATAGTAAGGCTGCTGCCACATAGCGTCCGAAGCGGCTCCGGGGCTTGGTCTCGTTTCCCAACTGGAAAGGCGCAACAGAGCCTTTGGAAGACATGGAGGTAGGAGGGAACATAGAGCACAGTGACCTCAGTGCGACGCGATTACAGTACATATGCCGGCGGAAGAATTGGCCTCGGCAAACAGTGGCGAACTATTATTTGAATTTTATGCTATAAACAAGTCTCCATCCGCCAGAGTTTGCACCCGCAAGGGCGGCAAGCAGCTATCCAAGCATATCCACACCCGTAGCGACGCACGCAAAACCCGAGTTCCATCCTAGAAAGTAATAAGCGAATGCTTTTGAACTTGCGAGTATTGTTACACACTATTTCCTTCCACCCTTCTTGGACTTTTTAGACCGTCTCTTTCTCCTCGGCTTGGGCTCCTCGGTCTTCGTTGGCGATGGAAGGGGTTGCGCTCCCCTCAGCTTCGTGCCTCCTCCCTTCAGCGTCTCGGTAATGATAGGGCTGGCGGCCGGTCTGTATTTGAATTCTTCCGAGTACCTAAACACAAGGAGAAAGGCCGCTATCCAACCACGTAGTCGTCGCAGAGGATGGAAATGTTACCCACCTTTTGGCGTATACCACACGGTTCGCACGCGCCTCTGCATTTGCCTTGTATTTTCCGTAGACAACGGCAAGTGCGATTCCAATGAAGAAAATCAGGATAGCCTTTCTCAAGGGTGACATTCCCCGAGGAGAGGGCTGGATTTCCTCTTCTTCGAGCTCTTCTTCCTGCACAGTCGGAGAGTCGACAGCCTCTTCAGAGGTGATTTGGGCCATAATTTTGGGTGTATGATAATGTAGAAAGAGAACGGTGCCGTGAAAAGGTAATTCTGGAGGTTCAAACGGAAAGCAAGCTAATGGAAACGGACACGTGGTGACAATCACTACTTGCACGCGATCGGCTGAAGAGCACTCAGTGGCGTACACTTATCCGACTGTTGAGAGCCATTGGATACTCTCACGGTCTCCTGACGGATTACATATGTGCAAATGACATGCATATGTGAGTTTCCAATCTCATATTATTGTCACGACCGCCTGAATCGACTATAACTTCTCTCCATAATGGTCTGTGAATACACCCTTGCTGAACTGACCAAACGTGACCTCCGGAGACAAGTGTTGGTGAGTGTCTGGCTGCATAAAGAAGGCAAACGTCTCTCTCGATATCTTGTAGATATCTTCAGACGCACCGGGCCCAACACGGACGCTGTGCAGAATCCCTCAGTCAAGTAGTTGCACAGAGCGGAATAGTAACTGGCATACCAGTGAGGTGTGGCACGCAGCTTGCCCCCAGTTGCGAGCTGAAGAGCCTCGCCGGTTTGGAATGCAAGGGCGTCTGGAGGGGTCTGAGATTATATGCATACAAACATAGCCTTCTCCAATTTATACCTTCAGGGATGGACACCTTGACGAGGTCGCCGCCGCGATTTCTGATGTACAATCCAGAGGTCGGTGAAGGCGAAGGAACAACCTCTGGCTCGTCAGAGGGGGTGTCCGGTTCGCGAAGATACATTGCCTATACATTTGTCAATTATGGCTGCGTTGGTAAAGCTCAAGTCCTGCGCAGACGTACCGAGCAGAGGCCCGTCAACATCGAGTGATCCAAGTGGAAACCACACCAACTGTCGACAGGTTCGTCTTCTCTTGGAAGAGGAGCATCCCTTGAGGGTGGGAAATAGTGTAGAAGACGTGCTTTCATAGTTTGGGACACGCTAATCATCTCGGATAGCGACATGTTAGCGTCGGTGAATTTTCCCAACGCTGTTAGGATTAGGTTAAACCTGTAAATTATGTGCAAGACGTACCAAAAGGCTGGCAAGCAGTAGCAAGAGCGCATCCGACATTGAAGATAAAGCTAGAAAAATCATGGATTCAACGTCTAAAACAAGGCCACAAAGGCACTCACTGTCCGAGATCCTTGAAAGCTTGCTCAAAACCTTCGACACCCTGCTCGTCTGGCTTAGGCCCTATCCTATGTTCAGCCGCAATCATGGCGCCCCCCAGAGTACTCACAAATGTTTGCACGATAGTACTCTTTCCACTCGCTCCTCAGTTCTCTGTCGACCGCGGGCGTGTCTATGATGGGATTGGCATAGTAGGATCCCTTCATGGTGTCTGCAAAATGTCGGTGTAAGTACACATGCATGTCATATTTGCATACCAGGTTTTCCATTCATGATTTCCTACACCATTTCAGTATGGCGAGAGGCTGAGGACAGGGCATAAACCAACCTTGCCATGAGACCATCCAAAGCTTCGAAAACTCATTAGACCATTGGACCAAGCAAATTAAGAATTGCTATAGCACCTGTAACTGCTCTCTTCATCCGTATACTTCTCCCTAACTGATTCAGGAAGGTGCGCAAAGTGGTAGGTGTAAAGGGTACTTACTTGATTCGTGCTCTCACTAAACCTTGAATCTTTTGATCGACATTGCCATATTCTGTACTATTACGTAGCTATCTTTGTACATGCGAACGCCTCATTGTATTAATTTTACTCTTTTCACTATCTACTATCGTGTGAAGCGAGAGCTCCCCCGTGTCGGCGCGTACTCACCGACAGGATTTCGCACCTTAACAAACGCGACCCTCACGTCTTCGAGAGTATATTCGAAGACCCTCGGTTCTTACGCCTGTAGCACGAGGCTACTAGTGGAGCAATCACACCACTGCTTTGCTATTCAACATCGAAGGTATATTGAACTCGTAATCCTAGGCTAACGGATTACAGT
>KN880525.1:0-89138 GCA_000934385.1 Cylindrobasidium torrendii FP15055 ss-10 | reverse complement strand
CAATTTTAAAGTCATTGGGCCATTGTGAGGCTGCTCCAAAAGGTGTCTAAATCCAGAGCCATTGTGGGGTCAAAACCTGCTACTCTGGGGCCCATTAGCGTTGAATCGTGTCCTATTAGATCCTTGGTAGTGTAATATGCACGCAGACGCAAGAAAACCGGGGGAAAGCCCGAAAAACAAGCAAAACGCGCCGTGTGGCGCAGGTCACATAAATCACGTGCCGGTACCGTACGGTACGGTACACCCCCCCCTGAATTGGGCATAGGTACGGTACCGGTACTGTACCCCCCGGGGAGCATTGGTCCGCCACCCTAGAACATACAACATCATGAAACTTGAGAGCCTCTGGATAGGGTGCCGGGCCCAACCACCAAGGAATGGGTTCAATGTTGAATGTAGTTTCAATGTACAATGTACATTGCACGGGATGGCGGGCACCCTGAAATGACAAAAACACCAAAACATAATTCCGACACGGGGAATTGAACCCCGGGCTATCGCGTGAGAGGCGATAATGTTAGCCACTACACCATATCGGATGTTGATTATTGACAATTGCATACCACTGACTTGTTTTTGGCTGACGAGATGCCAATTGTTTGATTAATCCAGGCTAATCTACACGGTATACACCTATTGTTCAATATCAGGATTCAGCAAACAACACAGTCTTCTTTGAAGCTTAGGTTATACATCGTCTTGTCCACCGCCTTCTCAATCTTCTTCCAATCCGACCGTCGCTGAATGAACTCATATATGTCCTGCACATAGGGTATCAGTAAGGGAAAATCATGTAAACCCAAATCACTGACTTCTGGCTTGTACGCGCCACCGTACCTCGTCACGTCTCTGACAATCTGAGCCAGATCCTTCGCGTCTTCCACAATGTACACATGCCCCAGCATTTTCAAATGAGAGAAATCCTGCGCAATGGTCGGGATCTTCAACGAGGCGATGAACGTATAGTAACAGTTCAAATCTGCGATGACTTGGAAGCCGCCGCTCAGTGAGATAATTTGACGCTTGATATGCTTTTGCAAGATCCTAGACAAAGCCAGCATTAGTTTAACGATTACTGGCTGCAAGGATGGAAGACGCACGCAATGAGCCGTATCCCGACCTCTTGATGGAATACCTCCAAAACCTCCTTGCTCGTGCTGCCCTTCAGCAACTTGCAATGCGTTTCCAAACACTTGATCGCCTCCGTACATCCCTTTGTAGGACCCAACTCCAGTGGCGCATCCTCAGGCGGGTAGTACTCTCTTGCTTGCGTCCTAGTAATAATGATATGCTCCACTTGGTCCATCAATACCTCTGTCCCAGCATTCAGCCCACCAGCCACGGAATCATCCAACGCGTTCTCAAATCTCTTTTTCTCTCGTACAACAGCGTTGAGGAAATCCGTCTTGTCAATGTGCGGGGCCAATTCCTTGTCGAAATAGACTTGTACCATGGATTGGATTGTATCACCGACGTGCACCAGCTCAAAGAACTGCATGAGTGGGGCGACACTGGTGGTGTCATCATGGTCAGCCGGCTTGTAAGTAGTCATTCTCTCGGTCGCCCTTCCATGTCATCAGCGCCGAGACACATATGGTCAACAATTTGACATACTCGCGAAACCCCTTGGTGACATGCCGCTCCCCCAACGCCTGTAACAAGAGGATGAAGATTTCCTCCATCGTATCCCGCACTCGATGGCCGTAGTGTCCTGGATATCCAGCGAACGTCTCTACACGTTTAAGCCCCTCGCGATCAGCGTGAATAAGCCCAAGTGCAATATCTAGGGAAAGAAGCAAGTCCAAATGGTTAAGGTTATCGTTGAGGGTAGGTGCAGTCGACGGCGCGGTAGAAGAGATTGACTCCGCTATTGAACTTCGTCGTATTGATGTGGTATCGGACTCTTCTCCTGGTTAGCACACTGGATACATGAATACGCAAAGACCAACCGTGGACTGAGGGCGCCTGCTCTTTCTCGACTAGCGTATCCTCGTCCTCGTCCGGAAAGAGCATGTTCCCTTCCTTTTCGAGGTTTCTTGAATATCCGTTCCCACTTCCTGCATTCCCTGCCCATCGCTGGGGGTTGAGCATTGCTATGCCCTGCGCCGCCGCCGTACCGCCTGTGATAATTGCACCACCGACCACACCAACGGTCCGCGGGACAATGGTCACAGGCAGAAGTAATACATCGGTGAACGATTTCAGTACGTTGCGCTTGACCTGAGCTGGGTTATGGGAGGCCAAGAATCGGGCAGTGCTCTCGTTGGCAGAGGATTGTTGTTGGAGCTCCCAGTCCTTGCATACTGCATCCAAGCTCTGCTTGACAGCCTCGATTTCCTCGTCAAGATATTCATCCATGCTGGCCTCGAACATTTGATAACTACACTTTGTCAGAGCGAAATGTCAGATGAATTGTAGAGAACCGTACACCACGTCCTCAGCGCGCGTTGTTGGTAGCTCGTATCCAGGGCTGGCCTTAGCGGCCTCAAGAATAGCGTCAACCATACGGAAAGACTCCTTGAAAGAAGCGGCAGCAGCCTTCAGAAAGATGTCGTTGGATATTTGCCTGGCACGCTCGAGCAGAGACGTGATGTACTCTCCTACCTACACCCATGAGCGAACGTTAACGGAGAGAGCGGCATACGTACGACTTCATTCGCTACCCGATGCGAGAATGAGAGCATCACCTCTGATGCTACGGGGAACACCCTCACCGCCCTTGACCCATGTTCCTTCACTGCGTCCACAATTGCGCCCATGAACTTGTCCATCGCATCGAAATCGAGTTTATTGTCCTCACTATGCCAGGTTAGCAGAAGGACGAGCAGCCCCAATGTGCATTAAGCTCACGTAAAATTGTCCAGCGGATTCCAGCGGTCTTGAATGTAGAAGATTTCGCGCTTTTCCGCCCAGACTTTGCCCATCTCCCAATCCCCGCGGCGGTCCCATATTTCCCAGCTCGAGGTCGCGGCATCTCGCATCCCGGCCTCGTCGAATTTGCCGTCTGCAACGTCGAATGCAGCCAGCAGATTTGCATCGAAGCGGTCGATTGCTGCGCGCAGTGAGCTGGATGCTGTTTTCCATTCGCGCAAAGGTTGAACCGTCGGCGACAGATACAATGAGAGCAGCCTAAGGGCGCGCGCTTCTTGCCTCAGCGTCCGTCCCAGGAAATCGGACAGCTTGGAAAGGATGAGATGGGGTGGGGCAGAGAGGATCCCAGTAAGTGGACGAATGAGCTGGTGCGCACGCATAAGCCTCATCCTCGCGGATGTATCCACAAACGCAGGCATTGGCGCTGGCTTTGCAGCCATAGATATAGCCTCGAATGATCCCACAAAGTCGCCCATGTCACCCTCGGGAACATCCACGGTCGCGAAATCGCCGAACTCGTCATCCACAGGGAGGGTCGGAGGCGCTGCTGCACGCGTCGCAGCTGCATGTCCGCGAGATATTGCTTCGAGCTCATCTAATATCGTTCCAAGTCCATTTTCTTCGATGCCTAGCGCATTCCACCGTGCTGCCCATATTCGATCATGTTTGGCTAATGAATTCATTGCTTTTGAACATCGACTGTATGCTGGAAAGTCTGGTAACGGCAGGTAGGAGAGCACAATCAAATGTAGATCCGTAGGTAGTCTTCCGATGTGGGGGAGCACGGCTGCCTTGGCTGTTGCAGGATCCCCTCTGCCGCGCCGCGCAGACGTTGCGGCTGAGGCATAGAGACGGACGGGTTCCAATGTTGCGAATTTGTCCATTATGAGGTCTGAATGTGAGAATGGTGCGTAGCATCCATGGAGAACGTCAAGGCGTCGGAAAGTTCTTTGGTCGTGACCGTTAAGCACAAAGCGTGATGCGATCGTTTTGATGTGGCGGTTCTAGCCGACTTGGCAGCTGGCTTTACGCTCTCACTTGCGCAACATGTCTTGTGATCCAGCCTTTTCGGCAAGCAACAACAAAAAAATAGCTTTGTAGCCTTGTAAGGGTATCTACTACATAACGACTTCCTCCTTCACTGTGCCCTTCAGAACGATTCGACTACGCCCTTCGTCGGCGAAATGATAGCAACGACCTTTGACTCAAAGTCCAGCAGCCCTCCCTTTTGCGTCACAACAAGGTCAGACGAGGGTGAAGTAAGACCCAACAACTCCTCAAGTTCTGTTGAAGCCAATGCAATTGCTTCGGTGCGGGACAACTCCGTGGATGCGCTCAGCGCCGCCTATACGTCAATTTAGCATTCAGAACACACAACCAGCATTCTCACTTACCCATCCAACTTCAAACCTTGTGTTCCGCGCACCCCATTGCTCCTCCACACCGATGGCCACAGTAACATTGTGGGCCCGCAGGATGCCAATTGGTGTTTCTGCTGTCAGAGGTGGGCCCAATACACTGCCACGCTGTAAGCATATACGATAGATATGGAATTTAAATGCAGCCTACACTCTCTGCTGCTCCCACTTGACAGGGAAAGATCTCGCCGGCATAAGAATTACACCCACCCCCGCTTCGCCAAGTTCAGCAGCTAGAAGGTGCGCCTCTGCGGCACCTGCGACAGTCAACTTGATCGCCGTACCCGTCTTTCCCTCAACCTCCCGCTTGAGAAGGATGAGCGTTGCAAGAATATCTGCACTGTCTACATGAATAACAATTGTCTGTAATCCCTACACACCCATCAGCACAAGCAGAACTTCAGAAGCCCATGCTATACGCACCTTTCGTACGTCCTCAAATGCAGCCTCCTCCAGAAGCAGATGACGAAGCGCGGCAACTTGCGTGCTCACACTTGTCGACGAGTCCAACGACAAAGTAACATGAATTGCAACCGAGTTCTGTATGACCGCGCCGTCTTCGAGCTTGTGCCCCGCACCAGTCGAGAACGCTACGCTGAACCCAGATACCAAGCCTCTACCGCCGGGCGCGCTGATGCCGGTGGTTACACCATGACGGTAGGCGAGTCTGGGGAGTGTTCAGAGGATTGACGAGATGCAACACAGAATTGAACGTACAGCATGTCCCTTGACTCATACAAAAGGCCATCGACCGCCGCAACAAGAGGCAATGGCCCTAATAGTCCGGGCACTTTGCCTGCAAGATGGTTGGGCGCAGGACCATCACCAGTACTACTCTCCTGAGTGATGTGCTGGAGCCCGAGCGGACTGCCGAACGTTGTGAGACCCGGTCTACAAATTGCAGTCAGTTCTGTTGATTCACATGAAGGGATCAATCTCACGAGATTGATCCTCCCTGTAGGTCCATGAAAGTGGCATTGGCATACTCTTCCGAGAATGCGATGGCACACGACCCGCTGCAGGTGATGTGCCCGTTCTCGACAATAACGACGTTGTTCCCCGCATCTTCAAATGTTGTAATAATGTTGCTTTCCTTTTTGATTATCATTTCAGACACATTTGTGAACACAACAGCACCGGAGTTCGACGTAGCAGCTTTGAGAGGAGGAAGTCCGTCGTACTGAACGGCGTCTTTTGCCTCTTGCTCAAAGTTGGGCGTCTCTGGGGATTTCTGGGATGAAGCAGGCTTTATGACGGAATGGGGAGTCTCGAATTGAGGAATACCGTCAATCCAGACTTGTTTGGGTGTCGCTCCAAGGGCAAGCGGATGGCTGTCCCAGACTACAACGTCTGCATCGTAACCTGCGCACAATTAGTTGGAACGTTCCTGTGCTCTGAAATCCTACTGACCAGGCTTCACAGCAGCAACACGATGATCCATGCCTGCAATCTTGGCTGGCGTTGTGATCACAGATGCCAATGCAAGATTAGCAGGAAGTCCGTAATAATGCGCTTGTTGCGCCTCAAATGCCAAGTAACGCGAATTCAGCACAGGATGGTCACTCTGTAAGCACAATGAGGGTCTCATGAAGGAGCGTGGAGCACAAAGTTACCTTCATGACCACTTGAATTCCATTATCCGCCAGAATCTTCGGTGCAAACTCTGAGCCGCGATAGGCCTCACGCTTGTAGCGCCCATTTGTCGCAAAAATAGCAGCTGCAGGAGGGCCGCCGTATGCCCTCTTCAGAGCGTCCGGCACGAGATACGTTTCGTGGGCATGGTGGAATGCAGCAATGGGGAATTTGAACTCGTTTGTAAGCTATGACTCGTGTGAGAAGATATCCTTGCGAATTATCTGGTGGGTGCGCACCCGAACCATATTATCAAGGTCGACCGCTTCGTAGCAGTGGTTGTGGATCTTGACGCGCCCGCGAAGAACATCGACAAATGCTTCCCATTGAAGATCGTCAGGGTATTCACCCAATCCTTCCCATTCTCCGGCTAGGGCACTAGCACAGTATGTATCCTGCTTTTCTTTGAGAACGCGAGCCTTGTTGTACCCCTCGCGCAAGTCCCAGATGTTGTCCATACGCGTCTGAGAGTAGACCCGTCCTACGGAAAGATCAGTCCCGTCTACCGTGATGAGCACATCCTCTTACTAGGATTCTCGCCGCAAGCATGCCTAATAAACAGTTTGTAAGAGCGAACAGAGTGATACAACTGGAAAAGCGTACTTCATTTGCCTCCATCTCGGCGGTAGAGTGGGATCGACGTAAGAACCATTCACAATCGAATGAGGAGGCTCGAGGAGCATTGCTGAAGGCGTCTTCTCTGCAGTCGGTCGATATTTCACGACGAAAGCCTGTCCGCCGACCGAGTTTGCTGAACCAGGAAGAACAACGCCAGTAGTGATCCCTCCTGCGATGATAGCCTCAAAGGCAGTATCGTGCGTGTTCAGGCCATCGAGACTTCGAAGCCATGGTTGCACATTGCCGTTGTGTGAATTCCCGTCCGCGGCGCCGTCGAGGCGGGGAAGACTGTAGACCCCGACATGTGAGTGGAGATCAAAAAGACTGGTCGTTATCAGTATCACGTCTTCAACCAGTAGAATGGCGCATTACCCTGGTGTGACCCATGCTCCCTGCGCGTCGTACTCAACCAGCTCGGAATACGAAGACAGTTCAAGCTGCCCAACACCTTGTATGAGGCCTCGGTCGAGGAGGATATCCCCAGTAATGACTTCGTGTCCATCGACACCACCCGTCCAGATAGTCGCGTTCTTGATATGAACAGGCTTGGTGCCGTCGACAAACCGGTCTGATATGGTGCGCGATGCAAAATCGGCAGGGGGCCCTGGCGGCAGTAACAGTTGGCGGCACTTGAGCACTGTCTCTTCCGCGTGAAGTGGTATGCGAGTGGTGCGATGCTCGGCATTATTGGACAATGTGAACGACACCAGTGACCCAAGACTCAGCAGTGCAGCACCAGCAAATAAGCCAAAAATCCGTGTCGACCGCTTTGGCTGCCCATTCGCTCGTGGATGCAGATATCCGGGGAGTGTCTTCTCCGACATGGCGGCAAGAAGGAGGATTGACCGGCTGGAAAGCACGCAAAATATGAGGACTATCTTATCATCTTGTGTTCCTCGTGCATTGTGCCGGTGGCAAAGCTCGTCTGAGTCGTGCAGCGTGCAATTATGTATCGAGTGGCCGTCAGAGAGCAAAAATGTCGTTGCATTCACGTCAAGTGCGGTAGCATCAAGGTAATAGTGGTGCTCGAAGTAGAAGGGAACAAAGCGAACGCTTTTGTTTGGCTTGCGCACGGCTGCCAAATAACACGATCGGTGTACCGCGTCCTCGTTCACGTTCAATCTTTACCAGATTTGTCGTTTTAGATTTGCTTTTCGTGATTTTCTCACGATTTCAAGACATGCGCCGCATGACCGTGCTATTCATTGGGCTGTAGGCTCATGACTCCCTCTCCCAAATCTCCCGAATTCGCAATACCAGTGGTCTTTTTTTTCCTTGCCGCAGCCTCGATAGGACTCGGAGACTTCACAACAGCCGTGCTCACGAACGTTCAGCGAACGTTGAACTCGCGTCGAGCGCTCATAATCAGTCGCGGTCCGCGCCACGATTTGACAGCTGATCGGTCTAGGCGCGTCGCGGTCGGCCATCGTCGTGAGCCGTGGAGATGACACGCAGAAGCTGGTCCAGGCGCCGTCTCTTTCGAAGCAGCCAATAGCAGGCCCCCTTTCTCCCACTTAAAACTGTTCTTTCTTCCTTCGATAACTTTCCTCCCCACTATTAACCCTCCCTCTTGCGCTATGCCCTCATTGGACACCAACTTATCCCCCGCCACAAACGACGACGGTCAAGACACTCCCCATCCCACGAGCATTCAGGACCAATTGCAATGCCCTGCCTCTGGGCCGCTGACTTCAAGCTCAGCGGAGCAAGTCTGTCCGGTGTCAGGCAAAATGGCCGCGCCTTCGACGCAAGAGATAGATCCTGAAGAACTTCGAACATCTATCGAAACAAGAATGGCCTACCTCACCGACTTCTTGGGTTTCCGTCGTCGAGACCAGGAGGTCTTAACCAAAGTCTCTCCACTCATTTACGAGTCAATTCCCGACTTGGTCGACAAACTGTACTCAAAGCTATTCGAGTTCGACATAACGAAGCAGGTGCGGTAAAAAGTCTCCAACGCAGAACGCTGCAACTAAATAAAGGTTTAGGTATTCCTCTACCGAAACGAAGGCTTCGACGGGCCATTGCCATCAAAAGTGGATGACTTGACTCTAGAGAGCCCACAACTTGTTTACCGAAAGGTGCAGTCCGCCTTTCCCATTTCGTACTGTCACTAACAATCATGCCCTTCAGATCTTCATGAAAACCTGGGCACGAAGAGTATTGACAGCGGACTACATGAACGTCAAGACGTTTCAGTACCTCGACAAGGTCGGGCTCATGCACACTGGCGCTAAGAGCTTCAAACATCGTCTTCACATCTCGCCCTTACATGTACCGTGTATGTGCTTCCTCTTGGTCTATTATCGTCGACTCACTTGTTCAAAACAGACCGAGACTGCGCGTTAACATTAGGGTGGGTTCTGACAGTATTGCAAACCGCTGTGCTCGAAATACCGGCCGACAAACTAGATATGTCTGTCAAAATGGAGGCCATCGCCGCTATCAACAAAGTCAGTATTTCCCAAGTCATAAAGCTTACAGGTCCGGCCTTCTGACATCTTCACAGGTTATCTGGATGCAGAACGACCTTTTCGCCAGGCATTATATTGCGGAATCATGACGATATACTATTCCTCTGGATCACTACTAGAATACAGGTGTCATGTATGTGTACAACTAAATCAGAAGACGGCGTCCAAGCAGCAGCAGAAACAGATCTACAAATTCCAGCGTTAGTCAAGGTGATGCCCCCATCGAATCTGGCAGAACGTACACCGGCAAGACAAGCCATGCAAGGATCGGGTCCGCCGCTCTTCTCTTGTTGCCTGTGATTATGTCAGACCTCACCGACTGGAATGCTAGAAGGGCATACACGATGACGGTCTGGGGTTGCTGCATTGGATGAGGCTGCTGGTTGTACTCTCCGGCGCCGCTGCCATTGTACTGGCCGTATTGCTGTTGAGAGTACTTGTTTGGCTTCCAGTCACTCTGGCCAGGCGGAGGGCCTTGCGGTGGCTGGTACGCCTGTTGCGGCGGCTGCCATTCGGTGTGAGTAAGTGTTTCGCGTAAGGCAGCACGACTAATAACGCCTACCTGGGGCGCGTAGTATCCACCATCGTGATTGGGAGGCGGGCCTATGGGAAAAGCTCTAAACTTCACTCAATTCGCTGGGGTACATGAGTCGTGCAAACCTTGAGGTGGGAAGTAGCCCTGGCTCGAGGGAGGAGGCCCTGTAGAATGGTGTCAAAGGTTTGCCGGTGAGTTTCGGGCTTGTCGTACCTTCTGGTGACGGATAGCTCTGGCTGGGAGGAGGGCCTGTAATACAATTGGACACATCTGTCAATGAGCACGAACAGAGTGAACGAGTGAGACTAGCCTTGAGGTGGGAAATATCCCTGGTTTGGAGGAGGACCTGTGAGATAGGGTATCAACAGCTATCACATTTTGCCGACAGTGGACACAGCCCGCCATGTACCTTCAGGAGAGGGATACATCTGTCCGGGGGGAGGTCCTGTATTCGATCAGTGTCAGCGCGACATTACAGATATGTTAGGGATTGGACTATACCTTGGGGCGGGGCGTAAGACATGATGGTCGGAAGACAAGGTGTGACTGTCCCAAGGGAGAGTAGATGCAACTGATACCACGGTCTTGGCAACTAGCCTTCTGGCAGCTGATGCCAGCCTGATGCGGCCTCGAGGAAACAAGGCTGTGCCTCGGCCGGGAATACATGGGTCGCAGAGAATTGCAAATAAGCGAGCCAGAAGCGAGCAGACTCAAGTTCCCAGCATTGACAACTTAGTCGACGGCCTCTTCAATCACGACATGGCCAAGGGGTTCGATTCAAGATCGATTCTCCATTGGTGAACTGAAGCTAAATTGGACATTTCCGCCATGATGCCCTCTGTTACTAGAGGGATTTCTTAGCGCTTGGATATATCTTAAGGAACCAGTAACATCCGATATGGTGTAGTGGCTAACATTATCGCCTCTCACGCGATAGCCCGGGGTTCAATTCCCCGTGTCGGAATTTTTTGCCTCGAACCAAAACATCGCCAATTACAAGTCAAGACTTCTAAGTTCTGACTCACTTTGTTGAATGTTCAAGCAACACTTGAAGACACCCCCGACTTCAAGCTTCAATAATGGTTGGAGTCAACTTCAGAGAGCTCGGGCCTCAATTAGTAATTACCGCCCTACTAGTACTACGGGTATTGGCAGGCCTTGTTCCTCTGTCAAGTGCTTGGAGGGGGTCACTCGCTATACACCGTCTGGACGCAAGTACAAGACCACCAATTCACATTTCGAGCTTCTACCGTCATAGCACATAGGGTACTTCCGCAACACAGTACACTCTGCAATTTGGCCTTCGTGTTCACCTGAACCTATCGGAGACCGTCTGATTCATCACTTCAGCATGCATTATTACGTGCTCCAGACCTGCACATCCTCCCACATCAAGTGCAGCAGCGGAAATCCAGCTTGCCTCTTACCATCGTCAATGACTATCGAAACAAATTATCTCGTGGCGGCTGCTATCCTCCTCATTCTGTCCGCCGTCCCCACAGCAGTCCGACTCTTTGGATGGCAAGAGCCGTCTTCAGAACTACAAAAGCGCAGGCGCGAACGAAAACTTCCAGGAGCCTTGCGTCGGATTTTCCTCAACGGTCCTGCGGGTAGGCTGGAGGTTGTCACAAACAAGATAACAATGTCCTGCGAGTCAAACCCACCGCCTATCCTATTTGTCCATGGTGCCTTCGGAACCGCAAGGTGTTGGGATAAATGGATGGAGTACATGGCTTGTGTTGAGCCTCAGCGACGCATATACGCGTTATCGTTGCGAGGTTCCAACTCTTTGTGCCACTGGAACCTCGGCTAACGCTCTCCACGTAGGACACGGCCAATCCTGTCGTCCGGTTGACTTCAACTGGGCCACGACCGATGACTACGCGCGCGATGTTGCAGCATGTTGCTCCCACATTGGTACGGCTACCGTGCTAGTCGCACACTCTGCGGGCGGGTGTGTCGCCCAGTACGGCCTTGCCCACTCCCTTTTTCGCGTTCACGCGCTAGTGCTTGTTGGAGCTGTCCCACCATGGGGAGCATATCCCGTGTATATGAACTGGCTCCGGCTTGATTGGACGTATATTCCACGCTATCTCGTTTCTGGAGGCGACATCTTTAGCATGCTGTGCTCGCCAGCACTTGTGCAAAAGGCATTCTTCTCAGACCGCGTAAAAAAGACCGACCTGGACGAATACTGGCAGCACATGAACAAGGAGGAGTCCATGGCACTGGCAACAACTATATCATTTGTCACCGCCAGCGTGGAGAAGGCGAGTCCTCAGGAATACCTTTCGCAACTACCAATTGACTGCGTCGCGCCATAGGTCATAGCTGGAGCAAACGAACGAGTGCACATCATCGCCGGGAGGGTCGACAAGTTGATGTCTCTGGACATGATGCTAGATGTGCATGCTGAGTATGCGAAGGGGAACATGAACACGTCCATAGCAATTGTAGATTCGGGTCACAACTTGATGTGCGACGTGAACTGGGTGGATGGGATCGAGAGCGTGTGTCTGCGTCTGAGAGAATGGGATCATTTGGTTGGAGAGCAGCGAAATGAAAACAAATAGCCAAGTAATAATTTACAATCCGAGTGGCCGCTCTATTCCCTTTGTATGAGTGCCATCAGTCCCAGCCCACCCAGGAGTGCGTATTTCAGCTGGGGGAAGTCGTTCTGGGGGGATATGAGATACAGCGAGATATGTTGGGGAAGCTGCGCTCACCATCGCGATCGTGACATAGCCCACGTATGGCAGAAATCCTCTGACCTTTCCGACAACGTGTCCGCGCTCCAGAAAACGCAAACCGTTATACAGAGCGAGGTCGTCTGCGTTGTTGTTGTCGCCCTTTGTCAAAAGATATTGTCTTGCAGGTGTGGTGGGGTCTACGCTAGCAACAGTGGCAGGCATATCATGTGTCTCGAGGACGCGGTGGACAATCGGGATGGCTGCGCCTGGAACCTGGTATACGGTGATGTCGCCAGTGTGGTATCGTTCGTGGGCAGGATTCGTGAGGAAGAGAAGGTCGCCACGGTAAAAGGCTGGTTCCATAGACCCACTGTCGAAGTGTGAACTAGTCGCCGGGAACTAGAATGACAGATCTCGCACCTAAGGACAACTACAATCGGAGACTCTGTATTCGTTATAAGTCCCAATCCTTTCCAGAGCATTAGGCCAGAGGCTATTACGGAAGCAAAGTTGAGGCATTGTAGGAGAAGCTGCAGGTTACGTTTGGTCATGACCTCCTTGCACGTCTGGAGGGAACATACATGGCGGAATCCCAGTCTTCGAAAACTCTTGAGTTCTTCGCTAAACATTGTTGCAGGTCGAGGAGAGGAATTTGAACGAAATGGTCGAACTAAGTTGGGGGAGAGGTACGATCGGCAACGTCGTGGATGCGTGGAAGGGCGGTCCGGCAAATGCCGGACTTTTATTGCTTTCACTTTCCGCCATGACAAGGTCCGTGGCTTATCATTTGAAATCTGCACATGTTCAAGGTGCACTCTTAGTCGAGACTGGATTCGGGTAAGAGAATTGTCAACCGACGTCCTTCTCGCCTCTGGTGCGAGATGGCCTCCAAAAGTGGCTGGCAAAGCAACACTTCAGCCCATTTGCATTACTATTTCCATTCCCACCGATGTTAGCTATTCCGCTCAGCATGATGATCTCGCGAGCTCAATCAACTACTCGACGATTGCATCTGGTGTTCGTTCCATCCTTGGGTCCGGGACTTTCACTTCGCTCGAGCACATTTCGCGCTATGTTTTCGACCATATCCTGTTAAATGAGACCTTCAAGGGGCAGTTCGACCAACTCCATTTACGAATAGCACAACTCAGGCCACCGGTGCATTGCAAAACTGCTGTCCTTGAAACCAGCGCAAAACGAACAGAGGCGAACAAGTGGACACTAAGTTCTTTCAAGCATATTCTGGAGGATATCGAATGCAATATCATCATTGGCGTCAACGAGTGTGAACGCTCTGAGACACAACTTGTTCGTGTCAACGTAGAAATCACTGGACATGCCAGTCCCTCCGAACACATAACCACAGATGTTCGTGAAGTGGTACGCCGCTTGTACGATGTGAGTCCCTGTGCGACGCATGGCTAATCGTGCTTACCTTGCCTCAGAGTGCACTGGAAACCAACTTTTTGACACTCGAAGCTCTGACATCACGTCTGGCTTTGACCACGCTACAAGAGTTGTATCGACAAGGAGGCCAGGAAACAATGCCGACAGTGAACGTCAAAGCGTGTAAGCCGTTTGCACTTGTCTATGCCGGTGCATCCGAAGTCGAGGTTACACGAACCTATTTGGATTACCCTGGGCTGATTTCCAAGCACAATGAGGTGGGTTTCAAACACTATTTGTGCTAGACCCGTACTAAGTTGACCTATAGCCGTCTCTGGAGACAAGTTTGCACTCAGTAGCAGTTGCATTCGGATCAAATATAGGCGACAGCTTCCAACATATCGAGGACGCCTTGAATCTGTTAGAATCAAAGCACACCGGCGTTTCCGTCGTCAACACCAGTTTCCTGTACGAAAGTGCGCCCATGTACGTAGAAGATCAGCCCAAGTTCATTAATGGAGCTTGCATGGTGAGTACTATTTCCTTCTAACGATTGCGGTACTGACTACATCCTAGATAGAAACTAGCTTGAATCCCAAAGACCTGCTCCAGCTTCTGAAAAACATCGAAGAGGCTGTCGGTCGGGTAGAAAGTATCCGCAACGGCCCTCGTGCGGTCGATCTCGACATCGTGTTCTACGACTCTTTACTACTGGACACTAGGGCGGACAAGGAAGAAGCGGACCACCTGAACGGCAACTTGGTTATTCCTCATCCTCGAATGTCCGAGCGTGAGTTTGTTCTGCGACCATTGAACGAGTGAGCTTCCCATGGTGATTTTAATAAAGCTCGAGCTGAACGTTGGCCAGCATGATCCCTGACTTTCTGCATCCGCTTAGCGGGCTCACTGTGGCTGCACTGCTCAACAAGGTCGCATCGGACCCTACTCTGCACAAGGTCATGCCCGTACCTCAGCAACCATCCGTCTCTTCACCACAATTCACTCACAAACACCTCTCCTTCTCCATCGCCGCCCCCCAGAAGATGTTTCCGCGACCACGAACTCAACTTATGGCTATCGTCAACACGACTCCAGACTCATTTTCAGATGGGTCGGACCATCTTGGTGTATCTGCGGCTTTGGACTTTGCGAAAGCCGCTGTGCAGGATGGCGCCAACATTCTAGACATTGGAGGGTACTCTACACGACCAGGCGCGGCCAATGTGTCCACCGCAGACGAGATTGACCGCGTCGTCCCCGTTATCCAGGCGATTCGAACTGCAGCATCAACGGCCGAGACTCTCATCAGCGTGGACACATTCCGCGCGGAGGTCGCACAGAAAGCTATACAGACTGGTGCAAATATCATCAACGACGTCTACGCTTTCACTGGCCCGGATTGGCCTGTGGGAGAGCAGGCAAATGTGTATCGAGAGCAGATGAAGGCGGTGGCGAGGAAATATAACGTCCCTGTTATCTTGATGCACTCGCGCGGGGAGGCAAATGAGAACAAGGACTACAGCGAATATCAATATGCAGGGAAGGATAAGAGTGTTACGGAGGCGGTCCGCGTGGAACTAGGACGCAAGGTGGACGAAGTCGTTCTAGGGAAGGGCGGCGTTCGGAGGTGGATGGTCATGGTCGACCCGGGCGTGGGCTTCAGCAAAACTGTCGAAGGGAATCTAGAGGTGCTGAGGAATGCAGCGGAGATCACGGCGGATATTCTCGTTGGCCCAGATAGTAGCAAACGTCGGAACGCTCTAGCTGGCTATCCTATGCTCATCGGAGCCTCGCGAAAGTCATTCTTGGGGAAGTTGCTGGGGAGAGAGACGCAGCCGAAGGAGCGAGGAATGGCCACGGCTGCGACCACTGCGTGTGCAGTTCAACAGGGCGCCTCTGTTGTGCGCGTCCACGATGTACAGGAGACGGCAGATGTGCTCAGGGTAGCCGATTCTCTCTGGTTGTAGCTAAATAAATTAAATCCAAATGTATCGTGAACACAGGGCGTATATTGTCGACGAGTCGGATGTACTGGCTCGAGACTAGACATCTATCTGGTTATGCGCAGGCAATACATAATGCGTGCCACAAAAGTGAATTTGGTACCAACACGGCAGCAGTCAAAGTGCCGATCATAGACTTCGCGTCTCTCCTTGACTATCATTCGCATGCTCGCGCGTTGGACACTCCAGACGCGACTTATTTCTCCAAAACCATGCGCTACAATTAGGTTCAAATCATCCGCGCGCCCAGCAAGCTTTGAACAGGATGAGGACGCAGTGGAATACTTCAGAAAACGGAAGACGGAGTGGAAGCGGAGACAAGGGGTGCGTGTATTATACCTATTGCATGACCCCGGCTCACCGTTAACAGGGCTCATACTTTTTGGACCACTTGATTTTGACTGTCCGAGCCGGTGAGCTTTGCACAAAAGCATATTCGAACGACTACCAACACGTCTTTGTCTAGGCAAGGGCGGAAATGGCTGCGCTGCTTTCCATCGTGAAAAGTTCAAACCGTTCGGGCCTCCGTCTGGCGGCAACGGCGGCCGTGGCGGAGACGTTTACATCAGGGCAACCGGCGAGCTCACATCCCTTGCATCTGTTCCGAATCGTATTCGCGGTGAAGCTGGAACGAACGGCCAGGGAACATGGCAAAATGGCAAGAACGGGGGTCCGACAGTCATAAACGTCCCCATTGGAACAGTCGTTCGTGAACTACCACGCGAAGACCCACGGTCTGCTCCAGACGAATGGATGATGGAAGAGGAAAGCCTGTCAGGACTGGATTTCTACGAAAAGCAGGAGGCTATGCGAGAGAACCGCTGGGTGCATTATCCAAGATTTGGTGAGGCCAACGTCCAGCGCGACTCGTTCAAGGATGCGGAGGCGGCTCTGTACAAGGACGAGCGTGAACGGCGCTATGAACGTCGCAAGAGACAAATCATGCATCCTGTGGAGATTGACCTCGACCGTGAAGACATGCAAGAGGATGACACAAATTCGCCTTTGGGACAACGACGCAGCGACGACCTGGGGGTCCTCATCGCAACCGGTGGTACTGGCGGCCTGGGCAACCCACATTTTCTCAGCGACGTGAACCGTTCGCCCAAGTTTGCGACGAAAGGTCACGAAGGCGAGACTATCACACTTTCCCTCGAACTGAAGATTTTGGCGGACATTGGACTGGTCGGTTTCCCAAATGCTGGCAAAAGCACGCTGCTTAGGGCTATCACTGGTGGACGTGCCAAGGCTGAGATTGCAGGGTATGCGTTCACGACGTTGAATCCCTCAGTTGGCATCGTTCGTGTAGCGGAAGATGGCACATTCGAGGGCGAACTCTCTTCTCAGACCGTTCACGACGAAACTATTGTGGAGAAGGCGGAAGAGGCGGAGAAGATGGGACGCGGTGATTACGCTTTTGCTGCTACACGGAACCAGGCTGCTTCAAGTACGGGTCACTACTTCGACTTGTACGAAGCCTTCCGATTCACGGTCGCGGACAACCCAGGTCTCATCGAGGGAGCGTCCGACAATATTGGACTTGGACACACATTCCTACGCGCCATGGAGCGCGCGCTGGCTCTTGTATATGTCGTGGATCTATCTGGACCCGCCCCGTGGGATGAATTACAAGTCCTTCGTGAGGAGCTGGAGACGTACCAACCTGGAATGAGCAACAAGGCGCGTATGGTCATCGCAAACAAGGCGGACCTTATAGGCGGCGCAGGCGACCCAGAGGATGTGAGGGCGGCGAGGGAGAAACTCAGGAAACTGGAAGCATACGTGCGCACCGAGTTGGCAAATCCTGAGGAAGGGCAGTATCTGGATGTCATTCCTATATCGGCCAAGTTTAGTCAGAACTTGCCGATTGTGGTGTCGCGTATGAAGACATATGTCGAGCAGGCCAGGTCCCAAATGGATAGGAAGTAGACAACAGCTAGTCCTAAATATCATTATCCTATCACTCGAGTTAAGTCTGAGCTCTGAAATATAGTCGGTCAAACAGGATCCGCATCGTTGATGAAAAAGCGCAATATCAATGCAGAGAGTCACTGTGGTCGTGCGCCCACTGCCCAGCGCCCATCTGCCGAACTTAAATAATTGAATGCCTGATTCATACTTTAAAATTTTGACGAAAATGTGTGGCCAACGTGGGGATCGAACCCAAGACCTTCGCGTTATTAGCACGACGCTCTAACCAACTGAGCTAGTCGGCCGACAGCAGAAGAGTGCGCCACATATACATAAAGTTCTGTCACATTCATCCATGCAACGTCCACAATGTCTTTCCCAGAATCAGAATACTCATTGTAAAACGCACCGTCATCGGACAACCTGATATACCTTTCTCTAGGATGAAGCCGCGGTGATTAGAACAACACGAGTCTGCATGAGCTAACATCTCTCCAAAGGCGCAGAAGCAATGAAGAGTAGATAACAATACCTAATGAACGTATAGTACAATAATGTCCTTAACCTCTGACTACCCCAACCGTGACCTCCCTCTCACCTCCAAGAGCGCCGCTCGCTCTCTCATGGGCCCATCTTGTTAGCCTGAGCACCTCGTCGTCACCAAGGTCTCCCCGCACATGCAACTCCATCGTCACTATCATCGTTCCCTGCCCCTTCTCTCCCCACACTTTGCCATTGGTCATGCCGAACTGACTTTGACCGCCTTTCTCTGCCACTGTCGTGGGAGTGAGCTGCCAGATATGCGGCGCCGGCAAATGCAACACTTGGGGATGCCTCTCCACCTCCCTCATCGCTCGAAGGAAGCTTTCCATTCTGCCAGCCGCTGTTCCTCGCGGAGGCGATGTCTGAAGTAGCACCGTACCCAGTACATAAGACGCGCTATATGCAACATTGAATGTTACGGCGGCGATGATAGTTGCAATGGTCAAGTCAGCAGAGGTCTGCTGCGAGCTTGGAACAAACGCGGCGATACCAAGAATCGCAGCACCAAACACCAGCGGGCTGATAACGTATGGGTTGGAGAGAACCATAGCCAGGGGCTCGGTCGGTGGTAAGTCGTGTATGTGAGAAGGTGATGTCGACGTTATTGAGCGAATAAAAGCGCGAGGCGACGGTAGGCGGTTGCCGGTTACTGGTATAGTCGTTAATTGCCTGAGCAGCTACATGCGAGAAAGCTCACCATCCAGAAGCTTGGCATGATTCTGGAAGAACAGACCGGAGCCCAAGATGCTACCGAGTGCAAGCAGAATAGACACAATGGGAAACTCGATTCCATAGGGCGTCTCGTCATCCCCATGATGATGGTGATGTCCATCCCCGCCGCCAGCGCTCATCAGGACATGTTCCACAGTCTCTTTGCACACGTACACAGCCGCGAAGAGTAAGTATACCGCTTTAGCAAACATGAACAATGTCTCCACCCGCGCGTTTCCATACGGCCGTTTGGAGCGTTCTCGTTTGCTGTTTCCCGGGCCTAACCAGCTGGGCAGAATGCTTCCCATAGCCATGCCAAGCACGTCGAACACTACCCAGTAGCCCAAACCCGTTACCGACAAAGACCCAATCTGTTGTCCGCATACCCAAAGCCAGCCTCCTAGCATAAACTCGATAAACGTCAAGGAAACTAATCCAGTTGGCATTGCTTCCTCTTCATCATCGCCAACCCGGTCTTCAGTCTGGCTCTGGGACGATGTAGGAGCGACTGGCGAAGGTGACCATTGGGACACAGGTGATGGCGTAGGTTGCGTGAGCAGATGTTCTTGTGGGGATATGTCACTTCCTGGCTCGAGAAAAGAGAAGAAGTTGTGTGACACGGAATGTTTGTGGTGATGACCACGCCTTGTAGTCTTGCCCATCAGCGGCGGTACAGGCGGGTCGTTGGCTATCCCGTTTGCCGCAGGAGGACGTGTTCCAAAGGTAAAGCCTGCACCAAGAGGAGTGTTCGGTTTGTGCTCAATGTTGATGTTCGGGCCGGCGGGCGGTATGAGTGAATCCACATGTGCGGGTATTGAAATTTCCTGTGAACCGTCTTCTGCTATGGCAGTGGATGGAATGGTCCCTGGTCGGGGGAAGAAAACAGAGAGATTTCGAGAATGCAGGCGGGAATGTCTACGGGAATGTGCATTGGATTGAGCTACTGGGCCGTGAGCTTCAGGACTTGTTTGGCGCGCAATGGGGGCAGAAACAGAGGTAGGAAGCGAAGGAGATTTCGGGCCTTCTCTCGGAAAGGAGAACGATAGTGGAGATGGGAGTGGAGGACTGTAAGGCGTCGAAATTGACCGTGTTCGAGAGTGACCGCCTGAGCTCTGCATAAAGTTGTATGGCGGCGTCCGGGGACCATTGAGGCCGTTGAATGTCGTTCGATGTGGCCCTGCTGACTGAGGCGGCTCTGGAGCTCCTGGATTTGAGTTTACGCGCTGCCGCGGTGGTGAAAGAGAGAACGCGGGCACATGGGTTAGTCGGTTCGACATTGCGGGGTCGCTGCTCCGAGCAGTCGGAATTTCTGAATCATCGTGACTTGAACGACGGCGGTGTGTCTGATGCGGTGCGGCGTCCATGATGGGCCCGTCGTCGTAGACAGCGCGACGTGGATGAACAAACGACAGTCGTATCTGACCCTAACCATAAGATCGGACGCTTTGTTTCTTTCCATCATGGATCCATTCGAAGTCCGTATGCAGTTTGTACAAGTTCTGAGGAAACTCAACGCGTAAGAGAATGGCCAGGTTCAGAAAGATTGTCATTGAATGAATCCTGTAGCTCCCAAACTTCCATTTCCAAAGCAGTATCATTTGCATTGAAGTACTACAAGCCCTGTGGTGAGGATTTGTGGGATTGCATTGTCGAGGAATGCCAGAAGGTCCTTGTTTGCTGTGTCTCGTGGGATCCACTCCTAACAGCCCGGACAGGGATCCATAAACGCCCGAATCAACATCCTACATTTCCTTGACTCCCTCTGTGACCAGTCTATAAAGGTTCGGACGGCTGCCCAAGTTACCCATTCCACTGGCGGTAACGAGCAATATCTGGACTACGTTGCACGAGACATTCAGAAGATTATCGACTCGGTCGTGCCCCCGGGACGTGAGGGCCTCCCGAATGTTGTCAGCACGCGCCAGGTGCGTACACTCTGGCAACTCTGGCATTCACGCTCACGGCTAGCTTACGCGCATAGATCCTCGAACGATGGCGAAGTATGCGCACAATCGACCCTGATAATCTCGACCAGATCCTCGTCCGACTAAGTACACGCAAGCGAGAAGACAAAGACCGGGAAAAAGACAAGGAGAAGGAGGAGAAAGAGAAGGAGAAGGAGAAGGAGAAAGACACTCACTCCCCTGGGGCCTCCCGGAAACGAACGCAGCTCCCTAAGAATGAAGTCCTCAGGCGTATCGAGGAAGACAGAGAGCGGCACAAGCGACTTCGCGAGCGGCGCTGGGTCCAACCGATTTCATTCCACAATCCCGGCGCTCAACAGCTCCTCACGTTTATGCCTTTCACCGAAAAGGGAGACGGCGAGTTCGAGCTTAGTATTGACATCGAATTCGAGAATGACTGGGACGCTACCAGTGATTGGAATGAGGATGACGATGAGGCGTGTAGAGAGGAAAATGCTTTATGTTTGCAGTGAGTAATGTCTGTTTTTTGCTGTCGTTATCTATCCACATAGGCTACATGTATCACTATTGCTGTATTTTTTCCCCGCACACACGCGTAGCACTCGGCATCCTCGAATCAGCAAGTCACACTGCACAACATCCCACGCATGGACTTGCCTTCCGTCTATATATCGACTGTGCCCATCGACTCCAAGGCTCGAGCGTCGTCTTTTGACTTCTGACTGGCTGACTTGCTGTTGTTTTCTGCCCATAAAACACACTACTGGTCGGCTCGTCGTTCCAAGAGCTCGTTCCCGAAGCTTCAAGCACTGAAGATCTTACTCTCACTATGCACACAGGTTGACCAGGAGTCCGATAGAATGCCCTTGAAAAGCTCTTTGAAGGTTGACTACCGTCGGTGTGTCATTAGTCCCAATGCTACTACGGCGGATGCGCAGAGCAGACTCATTCACTCTTTCGTCGAATTGTCCAAGATTGCATTGTGGGTTAGGGTACTTAAGTTATGCTATTAAGTTGGGTGCTAAGAGCTGGAGTAAGTTGCACAAAGCCTGGGTTGCGCGACTCAGCGAAAGCGAAACCAGAAATGCTCAAGCACATAATTGGACCTACAAAACAGTGTACATTCAAATGGTGGTACGTAGGCAAGTACACGAGGCAACATGGAAGGCGATGGGAGATACGAGTGGGGATTGAAGACAATGGGGACCGGGTAACAGAGACAGTGAGTATGTACGAGTGTATATGTGTGGAGATTTCAATATGGATGAGTTTTGTAGTATACGAATTGAGAATCATATGTGGGAGGGAAGAGAACGTCCTGTGTACGCCATAGATAGATAGATGGATGAAAGAAGTCATAATCTTCATGGAGGAACCTGCGGGAGCACCACTCCGTGCTTCTTCAGCACCGACGCATATATCTCCGACTTGGCCTTGTATTGCTCGACGAGCACCTTGAGCTGGGACACCTCATCCTCTAGAGCTTGGGTGTACTCGACTTTGCGCCGCCTACTCTTGCGTGCCGCAATCGTATTCTGACGCCGCTTGAACGCAATCATTTGCTCATCCGTAGCATCGGCGGGAAGCTCGCCGAGCTCCTCCTCCTCATCAACACGCTGGCGCTTGCGTGAGAATGAGGCAGGGACCTCCTTGCGAGAGGTCGCTGAAGGGGTGATGTACTTCCTTGGTTGAGTGGGCGCGTCAAAGGGAATGAGGTCCTCCAGCCGTGCGGAGCGTGGTGGCTTCATCAACTGAGCTGACGGGACCTGCGGCGAGCTGCTGAAGGAATCCAGCATGGGCGACGAGGGGGAAAAGCTGTAGAGTGTATTCACGTCGAGGACAGGGTGCTGTGGCGGTGGCATGCGCTGCTCCTCAGTGAGCTGAGGCTTTGGCTCAGCCTGCGACACCTCATCCGGGAGGATGTCAAACAGCGATTCGTCATTATCAAACACATTTGGGTCGTTTGAATCCTGGAAAACCGGAGTAGTGAGGAATTCGTCCAGAGGAGACGTGAACGGCGTCACGTCATCGTTGTATTGAAGCATGGGAGTGTTTGGTGGGAGGGCACCAAAATCATCGCCGGCATCGCTGAAGAGTGGGGAGCATTCAGCCGAACCGAGCCCTGACATGAAGGCAGCGGTACTGTCGGTGAGATAGTTCATCATGCTTGGTTCATTGGATGCGTCTGTCGGGTTGGACTGCAGCATTGCGAGATAACTATTGAGGACTTGTGAATAGTTTTCGAATGCGGGGGTGGACGCAGAGCCTGAAGATGATGGCATTGTGTGTGCTGTCACGGACGACCGACGAGGAGCGGTACTAGGCGCCTTCGGGAGCTGAAGCTGTTGGGGCAGACCGAAGACAGGACCATTACGAGTAGCCGAAGACGGGTGGGTGGAACCTGATGTGGCCGAATTCAGTGCTTGCAATTGAGCATCTCGGCTGGACGTGGACGAAGCGCCGTTCAGTGAGGACGAAATGGCTGGAGATTGGGGGTGGTAGCGATTCGTTTGGAGAGCGGACGGCACGACTGGCGGTCCAAGGATGCTGTTGTCGAACAGAGTCAGCGTGAAGTCCTCGTACATAGATTCAAGCGCCATTGTTGTGGACCGAGCGGTTGAATCAGCGTTGAATCAACTCACAGTCAGCTCGAAGACACCGTGTGGTCTTCGAAGAGGGTGGTGGTGGTGGAAGTAAGAGAGTGACTCTGCTCGCACGCGGCACCGCCTGCGATCTTATTCATCGAGTCACTCATCTCGGCTTCTCGGCTTCATTCCAGCGCTGTTCCGCGCACTTTGCGTGAATTAAGCCGTTAAGCGCCGTCTCTGACAAGCATCGGATAGTTTGTTGGCCAAAATGTCGATTTGCAACCAGCTCGACAGCTGCACAGGCTGCGCACCGCTACGGCACAGCAACCAGGCTCGACACCAGCGAGATGAAAGCGTACACCGGGTCGCATGGCATCCGGATCTTGGAAGATTGACGCCACAAACGCCGATGCCAGCCGGAAAATTCGGCTGATCGAGACGCGCTCCTCCCCCTTTCCGTGTCGCGCACCGAAGGGCGCGCTCTGCACACTCATTCACACCAAAATCGTGATGCAAAGATTAATACGCGGCCCTATAAAGAAACCAGCGATAGTGTCCGCCTCGTTATCAACCTCTACGACATGTAGCAGCTACTCCAAGGCGGTAGAGACACTACATGCAGTGATAGCAGGGCGTGCGACAGCAAGGAAGGACAAGGATGGTGTGTGCAGCGTTCATCTTGTAGCAAGTCCTCTCATAGTAGACCCTAGGTCTGCGAGGTTCGGAAGGAAGGGACGCAATAATGGATGGTACACTGACAGAATTCTCTTCCGACATGTCTATGCTGGATTTCCAAGGTGCGTACGAACTTTTGTCTTACCCTCAAACCTCCGGATTCATCGCGCATCAGACGTCCCTTGCGACCCATATCATCCCGTACCACAGTTGTCGCACGAGCTAGACCGTGTGCTATTCAAGTCAGCCAACCCTCGCTCATTATATGGAGTTCTGACTGTTGCCTAGCCCAACTGTTCACTGGACACGAGACCCGCGCACTCAAATTCGTAATTTTCCTGAAGACCTCACAGGGATACCCAAGCTAGACCTTCGACAAACTCCGCCGCAGAACCCACAAACACTTGGAGCGGTCGCGCAAGAACATGACAAGGGGTTTGCTTCATCGGCATCAACTTTGGCGTCTATCCTACCTCACTTTTACTACGCGATGGCAGGCGCGAGCGTGACCCCGTTCTCCCCAAGCTTCGCATGGATCAACCAGAATATGTCAATACAGGTGATTCACAAGTTGGGCGCGCACGTCCTAGCTAACATCTCCTACAGCCCACATCTATGTCC
Organism: Cylindrobasidium torrendii FP15055 ss-10; assembly: GCA_000934385.1. NCBI lineage: Eukaryota > Fungi > Basidiomycota > Agaricomycetes > Agaricales > Physalacriaceae > Cylindrobasidium > Cylindrobasidium torrendii. The sequence continues at coordinate 64,537 of KN880525.1, read as the reverse complement.
ATTGCAGCGCGTTCACCGCGTACACTCTCTTATAGGCATGTAGAGGGCGGCACCTGTGTCGTAGAGTGCCCAGGAGAATCGAGCAACTTGTTGGAGACTTTGGTAATTATATCCCTACTCATTTCGTTCCCATCTCAACGGTATGATAGAAGCAATCCTTGGAAGCACCACTTATCAGTCCGGCGACCAAGACTAGCAAACCACCTTTCCGATACACCAAGGTGAGAGCTTTCCGTAGCTCCAAGGCAGTCGCTTATGCCTATCTAGTCTCGTACATTCCTTATACAATCGCGGCCTAGTTTCCAGGACCTCCGACTACCAGGTGCCGGGTTGTTTAACCTGCGAACGCGCACGATATACCCTGTGCGCCGGGACATACTCGACGCGGCTCCTTACAAGCTTCCACATCGGATCGACTCAAACATAGGCCGGCGGCGCAGTTTTGAGCACGAGCAGTTCGACCTGCTACGTTCAGAGCTCATCAACTATTGTGTCTATGCCCATCTTGCTGATACCGACGGTGCACTGGTGGCATATCACAATACGTCTCATATATTTGGGTTTGAGTACCTTGCACGCGAAGCGATGGACGATGCAATTTTTGGGCCTAAAGTCCATGTCTCTTCACTTGTCAAACACTGTATGCACATGTTCGAGAATGTGAGCGCTGCAATAGTGGCAAGTTTTCCCGGCCGGGACGTTCGCGCAACGTTCAAGGTGACTGAGAAGAGGTGGTTGCAAGTGCTTATCGAACCTACGGTACCGTCGGAGCGCGACATTCCAAAGCACCTTACTGTCTGCATAAATCCACCTGTGGAAAAGACCGCTACAGGCAGTGACGCATCGCCCCTCTCGACATGGGAAGATTGTGTGTAGTGTTGCTCGAGGAAGCCTTTTATCGACTAATGATCTAATTTAGGTATCGTCAAATATGGCATCGTCGACCGGCACACTCCTCCTCCCTACGACGAAAAGCAACAGCTTAGCCTTTTGTTACGGCAAGGGCTGACTGGCGTGCGCAATCCAGACATATTCAAGAAATTGGCTGCGTATTGGGGAAAGCTGCGCTCGTCCGATGGCGCGAGCACCCAACAACATGAATGGGAACAGTCCCTTTTGCAGTCTCTCATACACGATCCCGACGTGATGATCACTGCCCTCCGGCATGCATCCAAAAAGTATCCTATGAGCCGTGGCGGGCTGCATATCTCATGGGATATCCATCCAAGTGATATTGCGCGCGACATGGAGTTACAGAAGGCCCTGCAGGCGACGACCGGTTGAAATGTCATTGTTCGACCACGTATCTACGCTACGATAATCCTCATTTATTAATGAATCCAGAGGTTGGAATAAAACTAGCACGCCTAAAACGAGGTGTGAACGCGTCGAACAGCGAGACTGCGCGCTGGCGTACCCATGATCACGTTGTCGAGAGCTTCAAGTTGCCTACGCAACTCGGGCAACTCCCAGATTAGTGTGAGACCGACACCCTTTTTGGAACGTGCATTCTCCAATGCATCAGCAATGTAGGATTTGTCGCGAGAGTGCTCGAGAGTCCTCATATAAAGGGACCAACCAGGATCAGAAAGACGTTCAATCAATCAGCCTTTAATACATCGAGCCTGGATCGTGAACCTTTACGTATATTCTGCGAGGCGCTCTACCTTACGTTTCAACCACCACCTTCACGACCAGACACGACGCGACACGATCCTGCCGAGTTTCTACGGAACCGCCAGCACAAAGACGAAGGTGCGTACCGGGCTAATGCAACAACTTTTGCTTTCGACCCAATGCAACATGTAGTAAACCGCTATGCCAGTTGAATACAAGAACACGCGTGCCTACAATCCCCAAGATGACCAACGACGCGGCTGGCTCGGTGGCTGGTGGACCTCTGGCCAATCTCAAGCGGACCGTGAGAACGTTGCGAGCTATCGAAGCTCGAGAAGCGGTACCCCCAACACTTCTCGAAGCAATTCTCCATCAATAACACACAAACCAACCGCTGAGCGCCGTCGAAGCGGTCTGTCAGACTCTCCGGACAACAACCCAGCACTTGCGTATTTGGTCGAAGGTCGAGCATCAACTCCTGGCTTGGGATACGAAACGGTCATGGAAGAAGCGGACAGATGGCTAGAGGAAGTAAGATATTGGGCGGTCGTGCTCGAACAGAGGAGAGAAGCTTGGCAGACAATCAAGATACCCCCAAGTCCAAGCGCGCGAGACATATGATTGACCGACCTGGGCTGCTGGTGTGTGCCCACGCACGGAGAGGGAGATGGATGGTTATACCAAGAACATGCCAAAGGCGCTAGCGTCTCGACTTGTATTTACGACTTTTGATTGACGACGGCTAGACCGCGTCGTATCCCGAGGGTGTATGCCTCTCGATTTTGAATAGTGGAATTGGTTGAACTTGGAACACCAACTAGATTTGGAAGTGGTCAGTGACTGTGTGCTGCAAGTTGCATAGTGATGCCATTGGGCGATTGAAAAGTTCCTACTGAATTTTGGAAGCCAATGTCGTCAGTTTGGCATCCCTCATTGTCCCTTCGTCAAGGTCGTCGTCGAAGATCTGGTTGACCCACGGATAGAATCATAACAGCCTATCACAAGGCCATTTTGTCGTGGCCGGGATTTGCGAGGAAGGGTGCATGAAAGGATTTAATGTTGCGTACCAGGGATATGGTAAAGAGCTAAACGGGTACCTGCCCTCTGCGTCGACTGTAGCCAGTGTGTTGCTTGTGAGACTGACTAGTTTACATCGCCAGTTAGTTGTAAAGCGGCTGTAGGACATTGCTCATAAAGGCTTGCTCGTCCTCTGTGATCCATATAACAAAGCGGAGTACTAAAAGGCGTTCTTATTATGTTGAACGCCATTGTATTCGTAACCACAAAGACCACTTCAGATTCCAGCGGAACGGAATGAGAAGATTGTCGCTATATGAAAGAGTCGTAATCAACAGTGCCGCATTGAATCGGCCATGGGATTGGCACGGGGGGGACTGGCTGTGATTTTGGACGTCCGACGCCATTTGTTGGAGTAATGGCGGACTCGGACAACCTGTAAAGTACGACTCAAGGAGAGTCTGCCGTCAAACTGCTCTTGTTCAATTGCATCCGCGGTCTAATTTTGTTTCAATTTGACGGCGAGAGCGAGCGCCAATCCCGATCGGGTGGTCCCCCACAGCCACGTGCAATGGCAGACATGCAACCTGGATCTTGCTCTTTTACCACGACCGACGTGATGGACAGTGAGTTCGACAATGCGCTGTCGCCGTCAAAAATAGCCCCGTGTGTCCTCTCAAAGTGGCCATTGGCGACATACTCATAGTCTCACAGTCGCTCCCGCGTGACAGTTGTATGCGCCGAGGTAGTCTGTTCAGGAATCTGGGGACGCTGCACCTGACAAACTCTCTCTCAAAGTGCAAACGACTCAAGTTGAAATGTGACCGGAGAAATCCATGCAGTAGCTGTCTGAAGCGCGATACCATTGCGCGGTGCGTCTACTCTGCAGCTGCCGTTGAGAAGGTGTACGTGCTTGTCGTTGCCTTCTCATACCTCTAACCAGGTCGTTCTAGCGACCTACATTCCCTTAACAATCGGCTTGTCACAGTGGAGAACCTGCTCGCCCAGCTTACTTCTGGCCAGCTACCTGTCGCACTCCTCGGGCCTACCTCAGCCACTGGCCCACCGTCTACACTCTCAAGCAGCGCGGCCTCGCCACCCGCATCACTACCATACACATCGTTGTCACTCTCCCTAGACGATGTCTCCTCCATTTGGCTTGATCATCTGGACGTCACGTCGCATGTTACACTCAAGAGTTCGAGTGTTGCCCAACTCAGCACTTCAACATCCAACACGCTCCCTTCTACATCAATCTACTATCCAGCATCGCTACAAGACTCATCCACCCCCACTCGCCACGATGCACTACACTCAGGGAGGCCGATGGTGACTCTCGGTATGCTCAATCTACTCCCTCCCAATTCATCTCAGCATGGCGCATCCGCTACGCTGCATGCTCTGCTCAATGCGGCGGAACATTCAACGCATCATACCTATCCTTGCATCAATTGGACCCAATTCCGCGCAAGGGTCGATAGAATGGTCGCTCGAAGGACACATCGAGATCGTGTCGGAAAACGGAACGACGATGATCCTTCCTCCAGACTGGAAAGAGAAAGGGACGTGCCATTCTACAGTGCTATTTGCGCTGCGTTGGCTCTCGGCGCCTTGGAGCTCTCGCGTCGGCCGAGCGATTCTATGCAGGTCGATCCTCCGGACAGCTATCTAGATGCGGACTATTGGTATCGACTAAGCGCTCAGACCCTTGTGGAATACGAAAGAGCATTGACCACCAACGTCAATGTCGACCAGAAGGGCGTCAATGCTTATGGAGTCGATTTCGTGTCGGCTTGTTTGCTCCAAGTAGTTTATCTCATCAAGGGCGGACTGGGACCAGCGGTGGTGGAGACCTCCAGCACTTTCTCCGGAAACTCTGGCGATGCAGCAATGGCATCCAGGCAACGTCGGCGCGAGAAGGATCGGGAACCAGCTCATAGCGACCGGGTTGGCAATCTAGGCGGTGTTGCGGCGGTGTTGTTTGCTTTGGTATGCACACAGTCACTCTCGACTTATCCCACACCTCAATCATCTTCTAGACCGGGAAACTTGTCAATGTCGCCAGGGAAGTTGGCCTGTCGAGGGACCCGGAAGAGATACTCAGCTCCGACCTCGTCAAGCGAGCGCTTGTACAGACCCCAGAACCGCTCGACGAGCAGCCGGACATTGTCAATTTTTATGACGTCGAAATTCGCCGGCGGCTTTGGTGGGATGTGTTGTATTACGATCTGTAGGGCTTTTCACCTTATCGTGTTCAACTGCATCTCACATCCACCCTCAGCTTTGTCTCAGATGCCCTGGGCCACGAACCTTTGATTAGCGACGACTTCTGCACCAGAATACCCTGTGGTGAACTTGATAAAAAGGCCCTCGGGCCATCTAGTCGACGACCTCCACCTCTCGAGGATTTGGATGAGACAGGATACAGTCGGGGTGGATTTCAATATTTTGAAATGAAGTGCCAGTTCGTGGGCCTTTTTCTCACCGCTGTCTGTCCACTCATCGGAATGTACAGACTCTCCCTTCTTGTCCGGAAAATTCAACGCCGAATGTGCGCTTCTGAACTTAGCACAACGTTGCTTCTGCACGGTGCTCCGGAAAGCGCAACTGCGAAGAATGGATACGGCTACGGTATAGAACAGGCGGCGTCGATGGAAGCAGAAGTGATTCGATGGCTGCAAGACCTCCCTTCACTGTGGCGGTTGCCCAAAGACACTGAACAGGACAATGTCGACCCAATTGTTGTCGCCCAGCGCGTCGAGATTGCCGTCACCGCTCAGAGGCTCATTGTCAAGATATACATGCCCTTTTTGCGGAAACATGCATCGGTCTCTGAGACGGTGCCCGCTCCGTACCAGGCAACCTGCGGTTCGGTCAACGCTGCGCATCAAATCCTTCAGGCGTGCGAGATTATGCTGGATATGTGGAAACGACGCGGCTGCTACTCACTGAACACAGTTGACTCGATGGTCACGCCGGCAATGTTTGACTTTTATCCATTTACGCGGATAGTCTTCGACGCTGCTGTGATATGCGCCCATGCATCCATTAAACAACCGATGCCTATGCTGGCGAGGGCTGCGGAAGACGCACTAGACTTGGCACATCGTATATTGGGTGATCCAGAGTGTCCAACGAGCATAGGAGCTCGTGGACTAGGGTCTGGCCACGATGTGCCGATAGATTGTGCACTGCGACTGCTAGATGAATTAAAGGCGCAAGCCCTCTCGTCCCGCGGGGTTATGGGTTCCACACTTAAACGCAAGCACTCAGTGGTCGAGAAGCAGGAGGAGGAGGTTGAGGCAAAGCGGACTATCATCGATGAGTCGGGCCTGCTGTCATTTTCGCCAGGTCCATCGGGCATCGCTCTTACGGTCACCCAACAAACTCTTGCGAAGTCAGCGACATATCCGTCTGTCTCTTCAGTACGCTCGGAATACTCGGAAAGTGGGCGGTCAACGTCCAGGGCAAGCGATGGGTCAGCAAATACCAAGAAGAGCCGAGGGCATCCCGTCATCGGAATTCGCATACGGAACAAGGAGGACAGTCTGCTATCCAAACGACGCTTGTCCGTGGAAGTAGGTAATACAAAGGCAGTCCCCTCCGCGTCCTCTGGGAGCACTTCTGATCCCTCGGCTTCCGACTCGTTTCTTGGGAAATCGTCGCCTTTTGCCCCTCCAATGCCTCCAACACCAGTGCGCGCATATACGCCGACATCCCTACATCTATCCGACTCCGACGCTGAAAGGCATCGTACTAGGTCGTCTTCTCTAAACCAACAATTGTCGCCTTTTGCATTGCTGCAGCCACCGTCGATAACGCAACACTCAAATGCGACTCCGTCTCCCTTTCCTGCAACACATCCGTCGATGGGTCCACTCCCGCCACCTTTCCCCTCTGCATCACACTCTTTCAATCGTCGCGGGTCTGCGCCCGAGCCGCAGCCGCCACAAAATCCACCGTCTGCCCGCCCGCCCACCACACTCTTTCGCAAAACGGATGATGCAACTGTTGATAAGAGGCCTGATACTGTTGATGGAGGGTCCAACCCGCCGCAACTTCCGGCTCTGCTCCCCATGGCGCCTTTCCAGGCGCCAGCACCGCCGATGCGAACCCAAGGACCTACACTGATTGAGTCATACGATGCCCGGCGTTTCTCAGCCCATGATCCCAGTCCAGTGGCTTCCCATTTGGCACCGCCGCCCAAGCCAGACACGCAGCAAGTTACGCCCACCATGTCCTATCCCTCCGCAAGCCCTGTTATGTCGACGCTTGCGAATGCAACGAGCCCCGTCGCCGTCTATCCACCTTCCATCAGCCCTTCGGCGGCAACTTATCCAAGCCCAACCACTGCGTACACACTATCGACTAGTCCGACGGCCTCGACAAGCACTCAAAGTGTTGGCCAACCGTCATCTAGATATCCCAGCCAGAGTCCAGTGCCTCAAACTACGGGCTCGATAGAGACCGTGCCAGTACCGGCCTACTACGAAAGTTCGGGCCAGTGGCCAGCTGGCCAGCAGACCTATGCCCCACCACCACCATCGGTCGAGTATGCGGATGGGAGGTATGGATCTGGAACGGCGGAGAATTATGGGACGAGTTACGAACAAAGGCCTTCGCTGTCCTATGGAACGGGGAACACCTACGATGAGAGGTCCAGCGTCCAGTACGAAGCCGGGGCTGCTTCTGGCGGTGATGGTTATGCACAGCAGAGTGCAACGGGCACGCATGCTTCCTATGACGGATCGATTGCATATTCTTCTACACAATATGCGGGGACGGTAGGGGTAAAGCAGGTGCAGGAGCAATGTTGGCGGGAGCAGCCGCAGCAGCCATACCAGTGGGAACAGCAGCCAATGCAGAATAACTACTATCGATAGTTTGCGCTGGTGGAAGTAGGACGGAGTGTCGTTGTTGGAGAGTTTTTTTCTTACTTGTCGTGCGTTTGTATGTATTTGCTTATCGTCGCTGCCTCTGTCTATTGTCTTGTTGTGGATCTTCGATTTATTCTTTTAGCTTGTTACTACCATAGCTACCTACCATTCTTTCTTACGGCCTTGCCTATAGTTGTATTGCATTCGAGCCAGCCATGTTCCATTTACACCGCTGTTCTTTGTGGGAAACCGGATTGTCGTTTACTACTATGCGGCGAGTTAAAGGGAGAATGCAAGCACTGCCACTTGGGGTTCACTTCAATCTTCCGGTTCTATGAAATACAGACCGGACATAAGGATTGTGTCTGTAATCTGTACATGGAAAAATTCTTACATGAGGAAGCGTATAGAACTCATTATTTCAGTAGGCCACCCCGTGCTCTGGTAACCCGTCAGGGAAATAACGCTTGAAAAGCTCAGGATAATGGCGCTGTGCAACATCTGGATGACTTCTAAGAACGGCGGGAGTGAGTGATAGTCGCTGCGCGTTGAGCAGATGACATACTTGACGCGCCCTATGAGATTGACATGCCCCGAGGCTTCTGTACCAAATTCCGTAAAGTTCACAGAATCCGACGTGTGTTGACCGCGCGCATCGCGCTGTGCAAGAACGGATTGCGGGACTATTGAAGGTCAGCAAGGCACTGTGTTATGGTGCTGCAATGGCGTACACTCGAGCTTCCAAGCTGGATCAGCAATCCGCACATCCAAACCGATGTTGTGGAAGAAGGGAACAGAATATCGGGGCGTAGGTGTGCCGTGGGCTGGAGAGATAACGCGATGAGAAGTTGCCCGTACAATGTTCTGGGTTGCGAATTCGATTGCGCGCCCAAAGTTGACCACAAATGTGCCGGGAACGGGCTTCGCGTCAATCCATTGACCCTGTAGGTTTTGCACTTGGAGCCCCTCATGGTCAGACGCCTGCAGCAGCTGTCCTGAGGTGAGATACGGCTTCATCTAAATGAAATGCACGCACAATGGTGACAAAGCCTGCGTCGTAGTGTGGACCGACGCCTTGGGTGGAGGCAGACGGACCTGCAGCTGCGGGGTATTTCACAACCTTGCTTCGGTGCTGCATCTTCTCGGCAGTATCGTAGAACTTGGACAATCCATCCGGACCAAGGCCAATGGCCTCTGCAAGTATCGTCACAAATTCATCTGCAAGATGCTGTACTTGGTCGAGGTAGCTTTCGAGGGTTTTCTGGAACCCAGGAATCAAGTCTTCGGCTGGCCACTGTCTGCACATCAGTCATTGCAACCTGATCCACTTGAACGCGACGCACTTGAGATGGACCCCAGAGGCGCCTATACTCTGGATCTCCTTCCTTCCACTGACACTCGTGCTTTGTCGCTATATCGAACTGCTCCCTCATGTCCGCTTGACCTTTGGTGAATTCTGCGCCAAACTTGCTGTACCCGAGGAAATGAGGGCTATTTCGCATACGAATACGTTCCTTCTCATCTTCTGGGAGATTAAACATCGCTGGGATGTACGATATGACAGATTGGGTCAATTCAGGTGATACCGGCGTATGTGATAGGTACAGGAAGCCAACGTTGATGGCAGCATCGCGTAGGTCGGCGATGAACTTTGCTCTGGTTGAGGACGAAAGTGCTTGGGAATAGTCCAGAATGGGGACAGAGCTGAAATCTCCGGACGACATGGCAGTAGGATGCTGAATGGGCGGACACAGCTCTGGTCAGATGCCTCAATAATGAGAACATGATTGCGCCATCAGATCTTCAGCCTGCAATTGGTGTTCGAAGAATGGGGGCGGCGTTCCCCTACTGGCGAGCAAAGTGAAGGCATCGGGGTACGCTACTGCCGAGGTTCAATGCTTTGGAACACGCCCCAAGGCGTTCTTGTCACTGCGTCCAAGTGCAAGGAACACGGCCATATCTGTCGAAGTTTGCACTCTCCGATGCAGACGCTTGAACCGTCGTATTCCGAGTGACTGATAAGTTGCTTCGCGAAGGCTATGTCTCGTCCACCCAGCAGGCGACCCACGCCATCCTGCGTCCTCGCTCACCCAACACTCAATGTATCGCAAGGAATGAGCCTCCCGCCAATCTAGGCCAGAAAATATGTTGCATTCGTGTCTGAAACGTAATTTGACGTGATCCAGGAGGGTTCGAAATTCTGTCCAGACGGTCTGAACGTGATTGTCAAGAAGGAGGAAAGGAACGATCACGTGCAACAGCCACCTCCGCCTTAGCGTGTCAATGCTACCATGAGAGCGTAACTTCTTGACTCTGGGGCTGTATATAGCTGGAGCATGTATTAGACACACAGGTCTACCATCCTGAGTTTAGGGCTAGTGATTCGATATCCTTCTGCATTGATTACCGCGCCACATTTTTCGGCAAAGACCGATCGGCAGAACCTTATCAAGAAAAACTGTACAGTGCGGCTGGATCAGCTCGCCGCCGTCTTCGTCATCGTCCTCCACAGCAGAACACTATGGGTAAAGGTGCGTACGCTAGAGGCTCCTTCGTCTCGTCTTCCTAACCGTCTCGCTTCGCAGTTCACGGATCCTTGGCGCGTGCCGGAAAGGTCAAGTCGCAGTGCCCGAAAGTTGAGAAGCAGGAGAAGAAGAAAACCCCCAAGGGCCGTGCCAAGAAGCGCATCGTGTACAACCGCCGGTGCGTTAACATGCTCAGCCCATTTTCTCAGTAATTTTGACGTTGTTTGCAGCTTCGTCAACGTTACAACACTACCAGGCGGCAAGAGGAGAATGTGGGTCACCGTCCTTCGTCGAGTCCCTGCGCCTTTCCCCTGCGCTCCTGATGATCCAGAGTATCATGCATAGTTCACACTGAACAATCGTGTTGACAACCATACATCTAATAGTCTTTCGCTCCTATCTGATCCCCTTCCATCTGTTTGTATCCCAAGGCAACTCACTGACGGACTCCCCTTAGGAACCCCAACCCCGAGAAGTAGACAAAGCTGTATCTTCTCTTTCCCTCTTTGCACTATGCTATGCACGCTGTATCATACGCCAGTCGTCAATAGGACTATGCCAGGCCCCATCTTGGCCGACCAGAAAATATGTGGTCTCATATGGATTTCATTCAACCTCTATCGGTGTCAACCTGCATGATCAGTCGTATGTCGTTGGGCAGTTGTTCTCGGTACCCTACGCGGTCCGCGTTACTTGTCACCGATCTTTTCATAAGTCACCGCTGGATCGGCGCATTTCAAATTCACGAACCGAACCTTCAGTACTTCAGTGGCGACCAATCGCATGTTCTAAAACGTAAAATCCAGTCCCCAGGCTCGAGATCAGCTTTATCAAAGTTCAAGCTCACGACTGCATAGATCAGGGCAGAGTCTTGGAGAGACACGCTCAATGATTGTTTTAGGGTTTCCGGAGGGTTTAATTCCTCATTCTGAGTGGTAAGTTATCCTGGCGTAATTCCTCCGCTCCTACATGAGGCTCGCATGAGGGTACCCCAAAATTTCCAGAATCTGATGGCGCGGGACGAAGGCAAACGGGCATTTCCATTCTCAATCACAATGAACCACTGTATGGCATGCACCGCTGCGGACAGCACAATTGACCTACATAGCTATTGTTGTACAATAGCGCCGCATTCCTGGAGAGGTTACCACATCGGCCCGTCAATGAATTGTGTTTCTGTAAGTATGCCTCAAGGTGCGGACGAAACGCTGGCCAAAGCACGGCAAGGACGTTGACAAATGCAAGAATTTGACCTGCATTACATTCGATGGCAGGGATGTCTCGTGCCATGCGTTGGTGTGAGAAATCTAGAAGCCCGTGGACCACATTGCAATTAAAATTCCCACGACTATGAGCGACAGGGACATGTGCCGAGTACTGCCGAGTAACGGAGGAATTCGAAGTGGAGCAAAGCGCGTAGGTTCCGCGGAAGAAAATTGATTCTTTCCCCTTGGAGCGACAATGTCCATCGATATTGCAGGATCACGGCGACTCTGGTCCAGTTCATCATTCATGGGAATTCGCAGGAATTCGCCTTTTGTGAGCACCTTCCCTTCCGGGGCGTTAGCTTCACACCATCATATACGGGCACTCGCTTCATCTACCCCATTGGGACACAATACTTGCCCGTCTGCGTGGCACTAGAACGCTGGCATTACAATAGTGACTTGCACGAAGTACGTGAAGAAATGCACGTTCGACAATAGCCGTAGTTACATATGGGCTCGTCAGGCAGAGCGCTCGATACATTGTATAATGGGGTTGCTGCCTGTAGGTGGGATACAGGTATCGCGCGAGATTTGCTTCTTGGCCGACTCCCCAAGTGGTAGTTTCATTAAAAGCTACAGTGTCCGAGCGGGCATGTTTGGAAGGACCTTGAGTAATTCTCTATAGGAGGACAGATCACACTTATGTATGCTGGCCTACATATCGCGCTCAAACATTGTAATCCAACATTTGTTCCCAAATGGGACAATAGCACGACGCGGCCTCCCACGACACGACCTGGGTCTTCCCTGTTGCTGCCCTGACCACAATGACTGGATTCGGTTTCTTTTCCACAGCCACAATATCAAGGGCGGATGTATAAAGCCGGAGGATCACTCGGTCACAAACCCCAGTAACCTTTTTCCTTCCTTGTGCCGTCTGCCTCTGAGCTCAGACTGAGATATGCGCACTGCTTCCATCGCACAGGCCGCCGTCTCACACCGCAACACAGTCCCTCAAGTCCAATCTTCCAAAGCGATCATCTCCATCCACGAATACCACCGCAAAGTGCTGGCCACTATCATAAAGAAGCGTGCGGTCATCGACCACTGGCGACGGAACGTCTCGCCGACCCCTCGTCTTCAACACTGTCAACGACCAGCCAAACCGATGCCTCAAACTGTCCCTGTCGCCGGCGCCGCCCGACCAGCGCAGATTAACGGAGGTGTTCTGCGCAAAGCGGCTTCACAGAACCCTGACAGGCCGCCGCCGCGCCCGACGTACCAGGGCCGTCTCAGCGACGAGTTTTTCGACCTCTACTCAGCGCTGCCGAAAGAAATCCGCCCATCCAATCCGCACGACCGAGTGGCCGTCATGTCGCGTGGTACGCATACATTTCCCACGGCCGTTTCTTTTCTTACATCCTTCCAGCGTCGTCGTACATCATGCACCTCAAAAACTCGCTTCACGAGCTGCTTGGGGAGCCGTCTGAAGAAACACCAGACTACCTTGAGCCGGTCGTCGATCAAGAGTTGACTGCAATGCAGATCAAGACGCTGAAGGAGAACACAATGCTCAAGTACATGTCCGACCTTCTTCCCAGAATATCTGTCATGCCCAGCAAAATCCAGTGGATTGAACATGGTGCGTCTGCCTTGGTCATCGCATAACTTTTTTGCTCATCCGTTTTTTTTCAGCTACTGGTACCATCGAGCTCCTCGAAGCACAATACCTTGACCTGATCAACGCTGCGAAGAAGGCGCGCGGCACAGTGGCGGACGATGCTATTTCCATCCATTCCTCCAGCGCGTCGACTCCCCCACCCACACACTCTGGCCCATCCTCGCAGGCTGGAAACTCCGCCGCGTACTCATGTCCCGCCACTCCCAACGACGAGGTCATCCCATCGTTCGCAGAAGATGTCGAGATCCGCTCTACCGGCTCCGGGAGCAACCACTCTGAAGGGCGCTTGCCCTCCATCCGCGACATACTCACGACCACATCAGACGATGGCAATCTCAAACTTCCGCCCCTTCGCTGGGGCAGATGCTAGGACGGCCCGCCTTGCTTTTCTAGACATACGGTACTCTGGAAGGATGCTCTTTACTGTTATACCCTGCTCGTGATAACCTTTACGCTCCTTACCCAGTCTCCCCCTGCTTGGTTTCTAAACTCGCACCCGCAAGACCTCTGTATTTACCGCAGGCCTAGTCAGTGTCTTGTCTCCCTATTTAGCCCTATGGCAACCCGCATGTAGCATTACCAATTTTTCTGTACAATTACCAGTACACTCCACTAAGTACTTACATACATACATGTCGTCCCAAAGTATTACATAGATCTCAAGGTATCAAGTTTCTTGTTTCCTTGTCGTCCTTGAACGCTTCCCTTACCTGTACACAGAATGAAGTTTTTCATTAGACCATTTTGACGCAGTAAACGGCCACCGACATGTTAGAGCAACATTCGTTGGTTGCAACGACACACACACCGGCGGCAAGCGCCTTCGCCATGTCCAGTGTGCCCGGCTTCTATCGTGCCCGCAAACTGTGTAAGCCCGGGGGATCTGGTTCCCAGCATCATGCACAGTTGGGACAATTGGCATGTCCTCCAAGCACAATGAACAATAACAGCCTCAAACCTAGGATGGAATGCAGATGGACCGAAGCACGGATACTATACAGCCCGGACAATTCGATAGCAAACAGTTTCCTATCGATGGCTTGCGCCCAGTTCCCAACGCATATAATCACGTAGCCTGCATCCCCATTCAATCACAATGTTGAATGAGCGCGTCCAAAATAGGAAGTATTTGAAAAGTGTGGCACGCACGAAATCAGTCGAGGTGCTCCTGACGCCCCACGCTCGCGTGATCTTCAAGTACCGGCAGCGCACTATCGCGGCCACCGTGAGCGACAATAGAGAGTGTGTCAAAAGCCTCGAAGCCGCACGGAGAGCCTTGTTCTGCGTTGGCGGCACCGACATAAGTCACAGTGCCACTTTACCGCCATGCAGCGCCATACACTCATGGGAAATGGACTGCGCGCCTGCTGGTCTGTATAGTTTCTGCGCGGGAATGAATTCGACGCCCTGGGACTGGGAGTTGGCGTTATCCGGTATCACTTTCCATGCATGGATCGTTAAACACCGAACGCGCTTCTCAAGCTAAGCACCTCATAATACAATTGAACTTACCAACCACATGTAGACCTACCAGACGAGTCCGTGCACACGGTAAGCCGGGCTTAGCTGTTCACGCAATTGTATACAGACAGGTTCATAGGCCGACCAGTGCGGTCGACCATGATGAATGACTTGTTTAAGACTAAGTATTTGCGACCCCATGAACTGGCACAATGGCGCAGGCTGCCATATTAATCCTATAGGCGCCCGTGTGTATGACATAGGCCTAAGTTTGCAGAATCTGTTCTCTTTGAACAGCATGAACGGTTTGAATAAGTAGAATAATATTCATATACACGGTAGCTGACTCGAAATCTTGAGATGGAATTCTCAAGGGTGGCTGCACAGCACAATAGCACATCCCCAACTACCACACCAGCGACGGGACTACTGTTGCCCTCGGCATGAGAGGAGCCGGGGCAAATAATACAACACCTCCTCAATGAACGGGCGAATACCAACATTGTCATGTATTCCAACCATGGGAATAGCCTCAGACTCAAAGCTCCAAGGCCCAGAGTACCAGGACCCTTATTATTTAATGATTCCGCGACGCCTTTCCTCGACAAATGTGAGGAAATCCTGAGGATACACAGGCGCATCAGTAGCTGTGATCAAGTCAAGTGCGACGGCCATCGTAGTAAAAGGCCAAGATGGAAGGTGTGACGTCACGCGTTAAGTGTTACTTGAGAAGTACGAGGACACGTGAGGCTGTATACACACTCCTTCGCTGCCCGGCCCGTCCTCAGCCCGGTAACTTCAACACTTCCTTCACAAGCACAAGCATATGAAGATCGCGATAACAGGGTGTTATGGTAGCGTCGGGAGGCGGGTCGTTCGACTAGCTCTCCAACGAGGGCACGATGTCCTTGGGTTGGATATTACAGAGGGCAATGTGACCAGCGACCGAGGATTCACATTTCGAAAGATTGATCTAACGAATTACGACGATGTTCTCGACGCGCTTGCAGGGCAAGATGCGATTGTTCAACTAGCCTGTAAGGAGCATTCATTTGCTTTGTGACCAACATTCAGAATCTCAGTCCTTCTTAGCACTTCCTAATCCCACTGACTATGTGGTAAAAACACATAACATGCACGTCACGCCTTGCGGCTTGAGGTTCTCGCTAACTTGTTTGTTCAGTAACGTTGTTGTTACCTGGAACGTTTTGCGCGCCGCAGCTGAAGTCAGTCGATTTCGTAAGGACTAGTAGCTCTCATTACTGACGAGCTCATGCAGCATGGAATCAAGCGCATATCTATGGCCTCCTCCGTTAATGTGGTTACGTTGGTGTACTCTCAGCGGCCTCGCTTGGAGTACTTTCCTATTGACGAGAACCATCCATGCCTCCCCGACGAGCCATACGGACTGTCAAAATTGTATGATAGATGTCACCTCACCGTGCGATTATTCGTTGATTTACACTCAGGATCGCGGAGTTACAAGCAGACACGATCGTACGACGCTGGCCCGACATGAGGATTGCCAGTCTTCGTCTGTCATGGTCTGTTCCCGAGCGCTCGGTGGCTGCAAGAGGATGGTCTGCAGAGAAAGCGGCCAATGACCTCTGGGGATACGTGTGCGAAGACTCTGGCGCGGATGCCTTTCTGCGTGCACTCGATGACTCGGTAGCAAGATTTAGTGGGCATGAGGCCTTCTTTATTGTTGCACCGGAGGTTTCTGGAGACACAGACTCTGCAGAGTTGAAGAGCCAGTTTTGGCCAGACGTTCCTATTCGGGATGGGCATGAGATACGTGGTAAGTCTGGGTTCTTTGACTGCACCAAGGCGAGGGAGATGCTGGGATGGGTCCATCAAGACCCTTTTACTGGTTAGATATATGTATACATCTTCCTTCGCATCCACCTATAGGGAACACACAATATGTCCTTTCCTATGGTCAATCTACATCGGGCAATCGTAGTCGGTGGCCACGGCCGATCGTCGGCCCGTTCACCGAATGCGCAATGGCGGCGGCAAATTGCCTGTTACGACAAACGATTTGGATTGTGCCAGATACGATGTCTTCTTTGCTTGCCCTGTGCTATCTCTCTTCCACGACAACTTCGCATGGCCAAAGATATGAGGAATATCCTCGTCGTTGGCTACGGTGCCATCGGGGCCGTCTGTGAGGATACTTCGGATATTTCCTGCATCAACGCTTGACGAGGATTCAGACGCCCATGTATTCAAGAGAAGCGGTCTTGCGCGTGTAACCGTTGTGGCTAGAAGCAATTATCAAATATGTCAAGGTTGTCGAATATCTCTATCGGAATGACGCGGTTTTAATCGTGTACAGACCAAGGCATGCACATCCAGAGCCGTCGATACGGAGATATTAAGGGCTGGCGACCTGACAGATGCAAGTAATCTTCTCGCTCACTTGCTGGTGTCTGACCTGGAATTTTAGTGTGTCCGAGTGTACTCACCGCGGCCGACCAGCAGTACGACTATGTCGTATTGACTACCAAGTGTGTGCCCGAGGTGGTCAAGACATCAAAGATCCTGGAACCCATTATCACGGAGCCTTATTTATCAAAATTCAAGCAACCGACCTACTTGATTCTTCAGAATGGCTTGAACGTTGAAGACGAGCTTTATCATACACTCAAGGCGGCCGGTCAAGAGCCCAGCATCATTGGATCTTGTGTCTACATTGGCACAAACCTTGTCGCTCCCAACGTTGTTTCCCATGGCGAAGGCGTGAGAAACAGTCTAACATTCGACATCCGTTTGTCTAACTCTTAGGCTCTCTTGTAGGACCGCCCAACAATTGGAATTTACAGATATCGTGACTTTACCACAACTATCAACACCCCAGAGGAAGATGCGCTCGTCGGCGACATGTACAACATACTCAAACAAGGAGGGAGCGAGGTGACAATGGTACCCGAAATTCAGCGACGCAAATTCATGAAGAACTTCTGGAATTTGGCGTTCGCATCTCTCGCTACGCTTACGGGATACCGTCTGCCTGCCATCTTCCGCGACCCGCCTACAGACCCGGCCGTACCGTACGAGCCATATCGCTTCCCCAAGACTGCTCACCTCATCGACGAGCATACGATCCCAGCGCTCCGTGCAACACTCCAAGAGTTGGTCAAACTAGGCGAGTCCGTTTCAATGACCTCTGACACCCGAGCTCATCTGCCAAGGACGAGCAATGGGGTTCCCCGACACTGAAGAAGGTCTTCCCTCGGAGCATGCTGACCGTACCATCACCAACACGGCCAAGTTACACACCGCTCCGGATAGCAACCATACACCGAGCATGGCCTTGGATGCGCAAAAAGGCAATCCATTTGAGGTCGAGGTCATTGTAGGCGAGGTAGTTCGTCTTGCAAAAGAGTACAAGGTCGAAGTACCAGTCAGTAATCTCTGCTTTCGCAACATTGGCCTGACTATGGCGAATAGCGCGTGGAGATGCTCTACGCTTTGTTGCTGGTTAGACAAAACCAGATTCTGCGCGAAAACTTTCAAAGAACTAGTGGTAGTTCATAGGAACATTCAATGTATCTGGTGGCTGGCAAGCTCGACGGGAGGCGTGCCGGCCTTACGCACGTCCATCGCGTGATCTGAGAATGGCTTCAGCATGGCCCACAGCACGAACTGCGATGGGAAATGTGTACGATACACGGGAACTTCCTTTGCAACTTGTTGATAGCCACTGCGCACGGGCTGTGCTTACCGAGCTTATTTAAAAAAGGGAAGCGCCGGGTGTGTGCCCAACGCCTGTTTTCCTTCATCTTCTCGCGCCACTTCTTTCTGTCTCTTTCCCCACCATGACCGTTTCTTCCTTCTCTGGAGTCATGGGGGTTCAGCTACTTGTTTTTCTATTTATGCTGGCGCTGGATGTCTGCGCTTTACGCACCGGTTTACATGAGGGGGCACATCCGACATTAGATGACCGCGACCCCGCCATCATTGCCACCAACAATGCTATCATTGGAGCGGATGCTACTCTACGCCTTGAAATGGGCAGGTACGAACTCCTTCTCAAGTTCCAGGTGTAACGGCTTGAAAAGCCTTGCGTCCGTCCTCAGGTCCAATGTACTACTTTCTGCAGCAAGCCATGGGCAGGATATAGGTATGCGTCACCCCACAAAAAGAGCACCGAGCTGAAGGTCGTCGCCGCAGTAATAAACGTTTCTGGTATCGACTTTTCACGTACGTCGGCTCTCCGCTCAGCGCTCGTTACTCCCTCACACTCACTCCACTTCCTTCTTGTAGTACAACACCAAAAAATCCAAGATGATAACAATCTCGAAGCAACGGCGGGATACATTTCCTTATTCTTCGAGCGTAATGACGGTAAGTCAACACATTTCTCAGTCGCTTCTGCAGCACCTTATAGACATGTTCTCTGATGACTTATAGACCGCGCTGCGCCTGGCGAAGTTACTTTGGCTGTTGGAAAGGATATCCCTCGATTGGATACTGTATTGGCAATGCCCCATATCCCTGCACTCCTGTCGCCTTCAAACGGTCAAGAATCCAGTCAAAATTTCCTCAGTATTGCGATGAAGACCAGCATAGTCGCGCATACAATGGACCATCCGATTGATCTCAAAGGACCTATAGCTCTGTCGCTGGCATCGCCGTACAGCCTGGTACCCGCGTGAGTGTCTGGTTGAACTAGCTTCGCGTTAGAGGTTAATTTGGTTCACAGAAACGTTGCCCATGCTATCTATAGCGACATCGGAGGTGCTGAACTCGTTAATGGTCTTTGGAGTCTGCCCTGCGATACAAGAATTGGGACATCTGTAATTATCGGTGGCGAGATGTATCCGATCCATCCTTGGGACACGGTTATATTGAGTTCGCCTCTAACTGAGGGTCAATGTGCTGGCCCAGTGAGCCTCACATACTGTCGCCTTTCTGTCTCGCTAACTAGCAACAGTTCCAACCTCTACAAGACGAGCACGACGGTGTCACTCTGGGCTGGTCATTTGGTACCTCTCTGCAGTCTCCGACTGATGACCTAGGAAGCTCACATCATCCTCAGTGCGAAACGTATATATGCTGGCTCATGCTGGCGACAACATTACCGGCGAAGGCCCGTACATCCAGCTTCTCTCTGTGAGCAACGAGACAGGTGAGTTCCCCCTAGGCGTGAATCCAAAATACAGACCATCTTCCAGAGGAGGGCGTTTCTGTCAAGTCAGATTTGTCCAAGGCCGCAGCACACCCTGCCATCATTGTCCAAGAAATCCGCCGAGATGACGATGATTCGGACGACGACGACGACCACTCTAATGAAAGTTCCGACGATAACTCTGAACACGATGGAGACTCTGAACATCACGACGACGACAAAGACAACACTCCTGTGCTCATCGGCATAGCCGTCGCAGCAGGTGTCATGGTCATCGTGGCCATAGCCTTGATCATATGGATTCGGAGGCGCAAATTTTGGCGCGAGCATCAACGGTATCGGAAGCGCGCTTCCAATGTGACATCCTACGCCGAGCTAGGGATGCATGCCGATGGTCATCACAGTGTCATGAGCCTGAGGCCAAATGCTGCAGCCGCACAAGACGCTCACTCTGGGATGGGAGTTGGTCATGCGCGCAACCCGAGCTCTGATTCCCTAATGTCAGAGCACCCTTCCCGTCCGCCGTCTGCGAGCTCGATGAACAACTTCCGTACTTTTGGTCATCACAACAAATCATCGCTGAGTATAGTCGAGTATCCGCCTGCTGCTTATTCGCGTATGCCAGTCAGCAGCAGGTCACCATCTCCGGAAATGGTGGGCACACACAAGCGCGGTTCTTCATCGCAGGATATTAGGGCCACCGGTCATCAAATAGATTAGTGGAGAGAATTATTGGACATGTGTAGTTTACTCGAACCCTCGTATTTTATTTGATATCATATTTAATGGCTGCTTTGGCTCGGGATACAACCACCAGGCCGGTCGGGAAAGGATGTGCTTGCGCTTTGATGGAGAGAGTTGACTAGCTATTGCAAGTAATCTGCAACTTGTGAAGAATGCGACACACAGGCATACGGTGGGCTGATTGTTCTTATGGATAGTTTCCACGCGAGGAAATACGTGACCGCGTCGGGACTCGGAACCGTACGCGCGTGTTGACCACAAGCCTCAGAAGGTCGACGCACTTACTTGTGTCGGTCCCACGCCAGTACCGCTAATCCACTCTACACTTTCACCATGGGCACAAGCGGCTGCATTGTTTGGCGCTACAATAACCACTACTTTATCCATTTTCAAGGCTCTGACGGCTATCATGAAGGCCTTGGTGTGGATGCATGGAAGAGGTGCCGTCTTCCATAAACCCGCAGGCGTGGGAAGAGTGGCTGGCGCGTAAACGCAACGAACTAGAAAAGGTGCTCCAGGATAACATGCGCGGCGGATCCGAAGACGAAGACGATGAACATTCTTACTATGGTGAGATACGGACTCGTCCAGGATTTTCAGACGTCGAGTACACCTACGAGATTGACCTCAACAATCTCATATCCCACGAAGGGAATCTTCCTTTCTTCAGCCTCCGACATATGCCCTCGACAGAAGAGGAATTTCTCGGATACCTTGGCGGCTTTGACTTGTATGGGAACCCTTCGTGTGGTGCCAAAGCCCCGGTGGAGTGTAGATGGACGGCGGCGTTGCTCGAACCACCCCCGCCTCTGCAGTATTGACGCAGCAATATTGAAGACTTACGACTCTCTCAGAGCTGAGGTGGTCGCAGACATTGTTGCGCCTGCTGCAAGCATTGCTACCCCCGTGCGCAAGCGCCTTGCGGAGGTGATCATCGTGCATCTCATGTGCCATGCCATTCCCCGAGCTTTGCTTCAACTGCGACAGGCCGCCCAGTCATCCTCTGTGCAGTTATTCACCAAGGACCACTGTCGAGCTATGCCTGGCAGCAACGGTATTGCACCCCGCGCTCTACACATTCAATAGTCAGAGGACAACCTCGTTCTCCTTCACTTGTAACCTCAAGCAAAAATGTCTGAGGGAACTTCTCAAGTATTTGCCGGCCAACACGACTACCTGGTGGATCCGAAACGATGTGGCTGTACATATCGCTGCCAGCCTGACAAATGAAGACCATCTACGCGCCGCAGTAATGAAATGCCTGCAATTCTTGCAGTCATCGACGCCCCAAGGCATTGTTTATGGTGTTTTGTTCTCCATCAGCCATTGCGCGCTCCTCTCGTGGGATCCTGTCACTAGCAAGGTCCAGCACACGCTCCCACTCGTATTTGCGCCCGACTGCTACGGTAACGAGCGCAAGATGGCCGGTGTCACGGCACTCGTCCATCTGTCCGAGCACCTTGACACTCTCGCCGATGGCTTTGGAGCAGTCGTCGCGCCTCAAACCAAGTCACCCGGCCTTTTACCATTCGAAATCATGGCACACATTGCCTCTTTCATCACCAAACCAAAGAGGCTGTTCACATTTGCCTCATCGTCGTAGGTGTGCAAGCAAGCTGCAAAGCTAAGGCTTCTTCTGCCACAGCTCACCGACGACATTGTGGTCGCACTGGCTCCGGACGATGATGGCGAAGACATGCTAGGTTCGCAAAAGGTTGTATGCGCGGATGGCACAAAGAAAAGAATGCTGGAGGATTGGATGGAGTCTGTAAGATGAGGACCCTTGGGCTCCCTTGATACACGAGATACTTCGCTCGAGGTTGCAGTGGAAAATATAGTAGTATCTACCGTATTATTCTTCTGGAATGCGAAGTGGCTGTGAGACATGGCTGCTACGCGAGTGTAAGGTGGATGATGATCTGTAAGGCTCGACTCTCAAAGAGACAGTTTCCTGGGCTCGTTATGTCCACCAGAAAATGCATAAGGCGATAACGAAAGAGAGAGTCCAAGGGTGAGCGGTGTGCGATCATGGTGATGGTACTGAAGCAAGTGGATCCGGACTCAATCAATACCTTTGGAACTTGACTCTTGCCCACGATGTCATCGGAAGCAGCGCTCGACGCGTTTATATCGCGCCAACGCAAACTGCTCGTGGACGAGCGGGCGGCTGAAATAGAACGCAGCTCACTGCTTCTGTCGAACTGTGGTCCAAAACTGCTGGAACAGAAAGGGCTGGCTCTGAATGGACTGGGTGTCGCGTCAATGAATATTGGACTGGGCGGGAAAACGTACGTTGACCGTTGTCAACACCGGAACGACACTCTGACAGTACTGTAGGCTTGTTGAACTCGAACGTCCATCAGCATACCACACATCCCCAAGCTTCCCTCCTCACACCCTTCGGTTCGTGGGGAACCCACAACCGTAAAGCCATACTTGACTCAAAGCACAAAGCCCCGGTGATTTGGCACGCATCGAGGCGAATGTAACAGCGCCAGGCGGGTCATCCGCAAAGAAAGCAAAGAAGGCGACATCGACAACATCAGAGACCAAACCCGCAGAAGGTGTGGTCTATAGGGTCAGCTCGTTCTATAATCTAAGGACTACTTTACGAGTTTAAACAGGTGTCTGACACTCGCATTGTCATGGCATTGGACTCGTCGGATACTTCAGATGACACCGATTTACCAGAACGTTGTCGCGTCGTAAAGATTGCAAATAGCGTTACATACGACAGGTATGTACGCCAGCTATTACCATCCACTGGATACCAACATAGCTATAGAATGGACAAAGCTATAGATGCGCTCGAAAAGACTATCAAGGGCTCTAATGTAATGTCAATCCATTTCACGTTGTCCTACATTCACATACCTGGCCTCAGACCGATGACAAGAATGTACCTCAACTAACGCCACTTGTTCAAGTATTGATGGCAATGAGCGAGGTCTCGAATTTAGTCCCCGTACCACCTATCGAATATTTCGACACAAACCTCAACCAGAGCCAGAAAGACGCCATCAAATTCTGTCTAGAGTCTCCAGAAGTAGCCTGTATACAGTGTACACGGGCCTCCCGGTAAGCTCTCCCCGTCGTCTGAATGCTCTTTCCTAAGTCTCACTAGGGACTGGAAAGACGCACACGCTGATTGAGCTCATCCGCCAACTTACCAGAACCAGTCCCAACGAGAAGCCCAAACGCATCCTTGTGTGCGGTGCATCAAACTTATCCGTGGACAACATACTCGAGCGACTCCTTGCCATACCGTCCGAAGGGAAAGGGGACAAACTCAAAGTCACACGCATTGGCCATCCAGCGCGTGTTATGGCAACACAAAATATATTAGACTCGACGCTTGAGGTGCAAGCTTCTCGAACGGACCAGGTCTGTTCTTTGTGTACTCGATATCGGCGTCTACTGACTATGCTAGGCAGCTTTGGCTAAGGATGTACAGACGGAGCTCGAGACAACCTTGGGTATTCTGTCTGGGACAGGCAAAGGTGCCAAAGGGAAGCGCCCCAAAGGCGCAGAGCGCAGGAAGTTGTGGGACGAGGTCAAGGCTCTTCGAAAAGAGTGGGTAGACTGCATCTTCTTCGATCCCAGTGACTGACACCTACAGGCATCGCAAGCGCGAAGGCGGCGTAGTTGAATCGGTAGTGGGCGATGCTCAAGTCATTTTGGCTACCTGTCACTCTGCCGGTGGGAGGCAAATTCGAAGACATGATTTTGACGTTGTGATCATCGACGAAGCTACCCAGGCAATGGAGGCAGTGAGTGTATACGCTCTTGAACTTCATGTCATACAAACGGATTTGTGAAGGTATGCTGGGTGCCGATATTCAAGGCTAAGAAACTCATCCTGGCTGGAGACCCGAAGCAACTCCCTCCGACGGTGCTGTCCCTCGACAAGAAGAAGAAACTTCAACAGAAGCAGGGGATTAAGGATAAGTCCTCTGCCACGAATAAATCCAAGCCCTCTGCCAAAGCGGCACCAACGAAAGAGGAAGATGACGAATCTGACTCGTCGGGGGACGAAACCGAGGAGGGCGCAGAGAAGAAAACGGCCGTACCCACATCAAAGCCGCGAGTGCCTTCCCTAGTCCCTCCACGCTCGCTGGAAACCACACTGTTTGAGCGCCTGGAGAGAATGTACGGCAACCGTATCAAGCGGATGCTCAACGTTCAATACCGGTATGCCGTGAATGCCCAGTGCCAGCTATTTACTGAACGCCTTGTCAGCATGCACAATAAAATCTGCGAGTTCCCGTCAAAGACATTGTACGGTAACAGGCTCGACTCGCACGAGTCGGTTGCCGAGCACTTGCTCAGCGATGTCGTAGAAGCAGAAGGTGTCGATGAAGAAACCGTTAAAGAAATGTTGGAGACGCCGGTGGTCTTCTTCGATACCGCTGGATGCGAATATTTCGAGCGCACGGATGGCGATGGGGACGAGGGTTCCAAATGCAATGAAAATGAGGCCATGGTAGTCAAGTCGTACATCGACAAATTGGTTTGTCTTTTCGGTTCTGTCAAATGCCGATAGCAAGCTGAAGATAATAGGTCGAGGTTGGGTTGGAGCCATCCCAAATCGCTATCATTTCCCCATATCAAGCTCAAGTGACTCTTCTCAACTCGCTCCTGCGGCCCCAACATGGGCCAAGATTGGAAATCGGCACGGTCGACGGGATGCAAGGAAGAGAGAAGGACACTGTGATTATCAGCATGGTCAGGAGTAATGACAAGGTGAGAGGACATGAATATGAAGCTTGCGCTGCTCTCACAAGTATCCTTAGCGTGAAGTGGGCTTCCTGAAAGAGAAACGGCGTCTCAATGGTATGTCCGGACTGTAAAGAGTCATCACTTAACACTTTTGACAACGAGATACCAGTGGCAATGACAAGAGCGAGACGACATCTAGTGAGTTCTTTTTGAACCATGCCTTTCTCAACGCTAACTATTCGCAAGTGTGTTGTTGGAGATTCATCAACTGTGAAGCACGGTGGAAGTTATCTGAAGAGTTGGCTCAACTGGTTAGAAGCAAATGCAGACCTTCGGTACGGAGGGCTTGAATAACAAACCATGCTCTCATTTGTCAATACATTTTCGCGCACTGTACAAACGGATCTGGAGGAAGTAGCTGTCATTATAACGCTATGCCATTATCCTAGAGTTTTCAATGGATTAGAAAACGTTGAAGGTATCTTTTGCTGCATGGATGCAAAGCATTTGAGCATAGGTACGGTAATGTAGCAGTCACGCTAGGGCGGCGGACCTAACCCCCCCAAAACATAGGTACCTGCATAGGTACCGGTACCGTACCGTACTGTACCATGTACTGCACACCCCCCGCTGGCAGCGGCTGGCAGGGTAGGACCGGTCGGCGGTAGGTACAGTACCTATCACATGATGCATTCACGTGACAATATCACGTGTAGGCTTCGGATCACGATTCACGGCACGGAGCGGGCGGCGGGATGATCGGCGGGCACCCAGGCGTTGGGGGGAGTGGCATGGCTTTCTTTGGGATCCCCAAGGGCTGCAACTTTAGTATAAATTGAAAGTCATTGGGCCATTGTGAGGCTGCTCCAAAAGATGTCTAAATCCAGAGCCATTGTGGGGTCAAAAGCCGCCATTACGAGGCTCAAACGCGTTGAATAGTATGCCTTTAGACCATATCTAGTGTACCACTCACGCAGATGCGAGAAACAAACAGGAAAACAGCCCGAAAAACAAGCAAAACGCAGGGTGTGGCGCAGGTCACATGTTTCCATCACGTGCCGGTACGGTACGGTACCCCTCCTAAATTGGGCATAGGTACGGTACCGGTACTGTACCCCCCGGGGAGCATAGGCCCGCCGCCCTAAGTCACGCATACATTATTCTTCCCACAGAAAGATACAGAGCCTCTCTGAAGTTCTGGAAGGGGGAATCGAACCCCCAGCTACCGCCATACCGGATTGTACTAGCCTCCAAGAGAAGACTGGGCCTAAGAAGAAAAGTGTGCGGGGTAAAGCATGCATCACCTTTGATAATTAACTGCTTACTGGCGTGCAGTGCACTGGTGTGGACGATGCGTAGTTGGCGCCTGACTGGCGTGATGAACTTGAGCCTGGTTCCCAGCAAGTTCACGCAAAACAAAATTGTCCAAAACTTTGTTGTTTGCTGTAGATTAAAGTGAGGGATCCAACAACGGGTCAAGGGTTGTCAATTTCTCTCCAAGCAAACTCTGTCATAGAAAAAGACCCTTGCATAAATACTGTCAAACTAAAAAGTAACTAACGGAACTTCATAAGCCGTTTCGTATTACCCTACGCCTGAACAATGCTAATAGCACAATATGCTTGCATAGTCTTCGCTCCGGAGGCCTGAACCCTCCGATACGTCCGCACGTCTGCAAGGGAGTACGCCTCGCCCTGTTTCCTCCGGCCCACCCACCCCTGCATGCGCACTTAAAACATATGCATGACTTCGTGAGAGTGATGAATGAAGTCGGTATTCTGCCATAAAGGTAGCCGCTGCTAGTCTATCTTTGACTGGACAAAAAATCACAAGGTGCCGCCATCTACACAGAGAAGGTATTTTTCTACGCTTCCTCTGAGCACGCAAAGTCATGAGAGGCATGGCCGCTTTAGTTCGGACCCTCCAAGTCGAAGCTAAGTATAACAGGACTTAGTTGGGGAATTAAGTCCTCGGGTTCAGCGCTGAGCTTGCCCGCATATACCAAAGCAGCGCGCGCGCGCGCCGCAAACGGCGCTGGGCGGACAGTAGTATGACGGTTGAACGTTGAACGTTGACTACTGTGGCACTGCTCAGTGTACCCGGGGAGCGTAAGTAGGTCCACAAAAAGTGTTCCGGTACGGGGAATCGAACCCCGAGCTGCCGCGATGTGTTTGAAAGGCGGCAATGTTAGCCGTTACACCATACCGGATATACGTAGTAAGGGGTGTCACAAGTAAGAATCTAAAGATACACCTCCTTTGACGCTTTGCGCTTGCCAAGCTCATAGTGTTATGTTGGTGTTATGCAGTGAGTAATGAGCAGTGAGTACACTGTGGATTTTAGCGCAATAAGCAGCAGAAAGCCATCCGTGGCGCTTCAATAGCTCCAAACTCATGTACTTAACCCAGACTTACATAACCAACAGAATCATCCACACTCAAGCTCGGTAGCAGTATCATCAAATCCATTGAGGCTACAACTTGCCTCCCTCCATCAGCATGGCATCAACATGGCCCGGTTCTGTTCTCGAGGCATTCACTTCGTCTCCTCTATCTGGCGCTTACAACAAACTACTCTCAGGACTGTTCCCGGTTGAGAGCGCGTTCTGCGTCGTCCCACTGAACAATCATGGCCGTGCGACCTTCGAAGTTCAATATCACGGAAAGCCAGTAATGGTGGTTGACGTTTCACCGGTGGAAGACCTTGGCATCAAGTCGAAGCGTGCTGAAAAGGACAGGAGAATGCGGGAGCGTCTGAGCGACATGGCCGGTACGACATCTGCAATTCTCGTGCTTTAAATCTGATTGTGGCTAGATATCTGTCCAAACGCGAGTATAGTTGGGCTTAGCGCCTTCGGAACAAAACTATCCATTTACCAGAGGACTTGTGGACCAAGTGCCTCGTTGGTACTACCAATGACACCAGACGCGATCGACCAGGACCGCGACTACTTGGTGGACATCGCACCCATCACGCGTTGGAGCACAGAACTGTTGTCCGCTGCTGCAGAAGAGAGAATTCGAACCATCGTGGACGATCTCGCGCGAGATGCCGCTGCGCCTGTCGATAACCCAGCTGTCCCATCTTCATCCGTGCCAGAGACTCCCAGTCAGAGAAGCGTATCTTCTTCTGCAGCGCCTTTGACATCACCATTGATTCTGGAGGCGGAAGATGAAGAGCTGGACGCTGTCATGCTCTCCGGTTCTCCGACGCCCACTTCGAGCCCAGCATACATACCTCCCACACCGTCGGTGCCCACCCCCGCGCCAAAAATCTCCCCTTCGGTATCTCCTTCCTCCTTGCACAAGCTGGACGGGGCACTTCGTCGGCCGCCCATTGCCCCCATACCTACATCCGTCCTTCTGGAAGGAAATGTGGCTGTTGGTTCGTTCTCAGGCCATAAGATAGCAGGCGGAGAAGCATGCGTATCATAAACTCCAAATTGGTTTGTAACGGCCTCGACACCTGACTGGGATTTGATAAAATATATTACTAGGATACACCGTCGGAATACATACTACATCGTGTTTAGCAGAAAATCGTATACTGTATATTATATGGATGCTTTGTTGGGAAGCCAGCTGGTTATCGGAGTCGTCGACAAAGGCAGGAATATCGTCCCATTGGCGTTTGCACCAATCAAGCACGTCAATCCGTCTGAGTTCGACGAAGGTTTCATGGCTAATTTGTCGCTGTAGTAGAGAAAAACGAGCGTATCAGCAATCAGTGAAAATAATTTGCAGCTCAGAGGCTGAGGACAGTGCCGATGAAGGCGATGAAGTTGAGTCCATAAAGCTCCGACAGACAGTGATCATGGGGAGGGAAGCGGCTTGACCAACACCGGCAACAGTGGGAGGAGCCCCGGCCCCCGACAGTATGACCGAAGTTATTAGCTTGCTCCATTTGGTAGACAAAGAGTTGCTTAGTAATAGTAAGGTGCTGGCAGTCGGCGATCTTCCTCTCGACCTTGACAAGCTCAACCCTTTATTCGAATTAAGCTGGTCTTGGCGAGAGGCAGAACTATATTACTGGGCTGAAGAAAATACGATAAAGTGAGGTCGTTTCTTGTTGCAAGTTGGGGGCGACGGCAAACGACAGAAGCAACGGAGAGTAACGTTCCGTTTCGACGCAGCTTCCCCGCCGAGCGCGCACTTGCTACACGCTGTTTCTTGTTCACCATACCGACGCCTTGCTTGCGCAGTGTAGAATTCGAGTTGGACAGTCCCAGCAGACGGTTATCCATTGGCACATCAAACTAGTATTTCTTGAGGGACTTTGATGGCATCCGGATTAGTCAGAAGACACAATGTAATAACAGTACAATAAGTCAATAACATAACTACACACGATAGCAATAGGATCAGTAGATATATGTCGAGCCTTCCAAACGAGCAATGAAAGTAGTCCATTTAATTGGTACCTCCCCACCCCGAATTCCTAGAGGATGAGGTTGTGAGTGTGAGTGTCTTTGCCCGCGGTCGATTGCCCTTAAGCGGCTCCCAATAGTTTTTGGCTTCGCTCTCCCATGTCGCAAACAACCTAGCGTCGGGCAGCACACGCGGTGGATCGTCCTTCTTGTCCTTCTCGATTGGACCCAAATTCCATGGCGCAGGTATACTCTGGCCGTAAGTCAACGGTTTGTTGTCAGCAATAAGCACAGGCGGATGTGCCAGACGGGTCGCGCGCGCGTAGATTTTAGGCTAGACACAGTCAGAACGCGAGAACAGAATACTGGACAGCCAACGTACTGGTAATACGAGCTTGGATAGGTCTGGCAACCGCGAAGACGGCTGGCTTACGACGCTTGTGAGCTTGTCGGGTGCAACGACAGTGCGTTGTGTGACAGTGGGAAATTTGAAATCTTTGTTGTTCTTCATGACTTGGGCGCCGTGGCTATCACCAAGTGCTATGGGATGTGCTGGACCCATGGCAGTCACTCGCGCCTGATTGGAGGTCATATTGGAGAACAAAGTATCGGGGACATCCCATCGTGTCGTATTCTGGGCTAGGGACAGCAGAGCCATCGCGACCTTGTGGCGAAGAGGGTTCCCATTTGCTGTTGTGTTGGTAGACTGGCGGTGGGTAAGCACATGATGATACGCGCCAATAAGCGCCTGGTCAGCCTTTGGCGTAGGAAGCTTCGGCTCTCGGGGCTCTGGTGAAGGAAGGTGGGCAGGAAGGTGGAATTCTGGCTGAGAGGCCAATGACGACTGGTTGTATGGTACCGGCATTAGCCAGTCAGCGCCAGCAAGCGAGGTCAATGCCTCTGCCGGGGCCGCTTGTTGCTGTTGCTGTATAGGCTCTGGCACGGCTTCTGCTTGCGGGGAGGGAGGAGGCGCGTCCTCCATAGTTGGGAATGGTGGCAGGAATTCGGGCACGTGTTCTGGCGGGTCCCAGTCCACTGGTCGATGTCGTTTCCTGTAGGTAGGAGAGGCAGGATTTGAGATTGGCGAGAGTGGTAGGATTGGAAGTGGTTCGATGGGGCGCGGCCCACGCAGCGGCACGTCGACCTCCATTGGGGTGTGCTCGAGCGGTTTCACGCTCGCAGGTTCCGCCATTTCCACATCTTCGTCTTCGTCTTCGCTATCCTCCTCTGCTTCATCCTCGCTATCATATGGCGCGTATACAAGAGGTATAACGTCGTCATAGTCCTGTTTCAGGCCATCGTTCAATTGAGCTATCTGAGGCGTCAGCGGCGCTCGCCGTTGACAAACTCAACGCATAATACCTCGGAATTCATGCAAATCCTCAATCCTGCGCATAGAGCTAATGGCATATCGGTTTAGCTCTAGTCCCTCTGACTTGCCAAAGTCCATAAGCTCCTCAAGGTTGACACCGAGCTCGTTGAGTGCAGAAATTGCATCTTGCGGCGTCAGGCGTGTTCTATCCGCATGGTTTGCGTACTTCGCCGCCGTCGATGTTAACAGCGTCAGGTAGCGGGACAAGAGGTCGGTAAGGACTGTCGTCGTTTGCGTTGTTGAACGTGAAAAGCCCACGGCGTGTAACGTCTTGTAGGTGGCGGATTCCAGCAATTTCTGGGAGGCATTTTCCATCGAGGACAATTAAAGGACAGACGGTATCGGCGTCGTCGCGGTATAGGCGACGATGATGGTGGTAGCAAACTTGTTTGGCGGCGCTTGGCTACGCCCAACGGGAGATCAGTGGCGGCCGTGAAATATCCAGGTTCTACCCTGTAGCAGGGCCTAAACGCTTGGAGTTAGCAGCGAGCTGAAAGGCCTTTGATGGACAACTGACACTGGCAAAAGTGAGGGATACGGTTTTCAATTTCGTGCTAGGCAATTAGTGACCGTACCACGTGTGATATCCAATCTCCACTGAACCATCATGTCCGCCTTTGTACGAGAGTTCAACGAATCGTTTGTTTCCGATGCCTCCAGTCGGTGCTTATCTGTCAAATGTGGCATTCTGCCTCACACTTGCAAGGTCTCTTTGCTAGAGTGAACGACGCTGCCAAGTCTCCTCAGGGCGTCTCCAACGATGTATTAGCTGTTCTAGCAGCTGAGGTTACAAAATTATCGAAGAGTCTTGCGGAATCTATGGATTCACTCCCATCCTACGACAGAAAAGGCTACGAAGCTGTCGGTTTCCTTCCTTAGGCATGCGTCCTCAGACTAAGTGATTTTCTTAGCAATTGAAGGAACTCGAGGCCTCCGTCGAATCATTGCGAAAGACTTCCCAGCCTACTTCCAAGTTTTCTTTCAAACGGAAAGCTGCTGCGCCCAAGACAACGCCTGCCTCTGCTAAGGCTACAACTTCGGTTTCCCCTTCGACAAAGGAGCGCTCCGACGAAGCTATCGTTACTATTGCCGACCGTGTTCACGAAATTGTACACATCGACCATCCAGTTGGCCGCACAACAGACATATCGATCTCCAACTTAACTAGCTGTGTCGTTGACTTACTAGGTTATGCCATATCTGCAGTCCATGTCCACAATGTGCGAGACTCTATCCTTCTTTTGCCGCATCTCCAGTCAACCACAATGATACATGACATGGAAAATTCTATTGTGGTTGTAGGCTGCCATCAGGTCTGCATACTCCCTCTAGGACATTTCTCCGACTGACCATCCCTAGTTTCGAATGCACACCTCGCATGATATCGACGTCTATTTGTCGATACAATCGCAGCCTATTATTGAGCACTGCTCGAACATTCGCTTTACAAGCTATCCCATCTCTCTGGCTCCTGGCGAATCGGTAAGGAAGACTTAGCTTAGCATGTAAGATCCTTACCCTCTCCAGCTGCAGGATAGTACACATTTAGCGGTACAGGATTTTTCGCATATCAAGCAAACCCCTTCGCCAAACTGGAGCGCCTTACGAGAAGAGGACAGTGTCCTCGACTGGTCACTGACTAGGACTGAAGACTTGGACGCAACATTGAAAGCCCTCCTGCCTGGATCTAGATTATGAGTGCTGGTGGCGGTGAGGCTGTACCTTTATCCCCCACTCGATTGTTGTGTACTCTGTCAATTTTAACAAGTCAGTGCGTCTGCCCTCGTTGTTACATATCATGGTACTGGAATTTCTTGCCTCTCGGCGCTAAGCCGCCGAATTTCAGGCTGAGGCTTCACCTGAGAAGCGGAACTTGATTTCCACCCGTTCGGGTGCCCGTCCCTTCGATCCGGGAGCTCCAGCTATGGTGTCTTGCTGAGTTGTTTTTTCCTACATCTCTGCAACATTATGCAGTTCTTACTAACGCTATAGTAGCGCAACGAGTAGCTGCCGGATCTGTATAGACCAACGAGGCGAAGTACTGCATGAAAGCAGGAAGTAAGGAGCTCGGAAGCCCCTCCTCACGGAACGCCGAACAATGTGAATTTCACTTCACTCCATTTGTCGAGGCTCTATTCACGGCGCGAAACCCGAAATTCAAGAGGGGTGCCGCAAAGCCATCCGCTGAACAGGAAGCATTGATCACGTATGCCGTCCACTCCAGAGACCAGACCGAGTCAATTTTCATGCTTACTGCCGTGGGAAATGACAGCCAGGTATTTAACCCTACAGTAATACAATCGTACTGCCGCTGCGCCTCGACAAGCTCCCGACTACCCAATGGCGATTACACTCCCGCTCATCCCGCTCAATGGTGTCCCACTGCGAAAGCTTCAATCCCAAGGTCAATCTCTTTCTGACAGTCCCCGGTCACAGTGACGCTCATTCACAAACAGAGCCGTCCAGCAACAAGTTCAATGGGATGGTCCCACCCATCATGAACGACAAGATCCATGCCGAGCGTTGTTTGTTCCAGCTGCGCTCAAAGACGACACCTATCGAGAAATACATCTACCTTTCAATGCTGAAAGAACAGGACCCCGCCATGTTTTACCGCCTGTGTCTCACGAACATGGGCGAATTCACGCCTATCATCTACACTCCCACAGTTGGCGACGCTTGTCTACAGTACTCCAATATCTACCGGCGCCCCGAGGGCCTTGTCAGTATTTTGCTCATGTTACATTCAACCCGCTCACCGTTTGCGCAATAGTTCATCTCTATCAAAGATAAAGGCAACATTCAAGGCGTACTCAAGAGCTGGAAGTCGGTCGATGATGCGCGCATTAGCGTGGTGACTGACGGTCTGTCTCATCGTGGACTGTCCAGGAGGTGTTCACTGATTTACCTACAGGCTCGCGCATCCTGGGACTTGGTGACCTCGGTGTTAATGGAATGCCTATTAGTGCAGGAAAACTCGCTCTATACATTGCTGGGGCTGGGTGCGTTAAGATTGACATAACATGTACAAACCTCCTTCCTAATATCTCTGCAGCGTCCGCCCAAATTCGACCCTACCTATATGCCTCGACCTTGGCACTAACACACAGAAATATTTGGATGACCCCTTCTACTTAGGTCTGCGACAAAAGCGCGTGTCCGACTCAGAGATGAAAGAATTTATGGACGAGTTTATGGCAGCCATGGCAGCGACCTTCCCCAAGGTCATCGTTCAATTTGAGGTTGGACAATGGTCTCCCATCAGCCGTCATATATGCATTGAACGTCTGCCCTCTAGGATTTCTCCACCGACAACGCATTCCAATACTTGGAACGATATCGACACCGCTATCCCGTGCTCAACGACGATATCCAGGGGACGGGAGCCGTCGTTCTCAGCGGATTCACCAACGCCGCCAAGCTTAGCTCGGCCGCATCTGGGCGCGCGCTCAGTGACCATAGGATCCTATTCTTCGGGGCGGGGTCTGCAGGTGTTGGAGTCGCGATGCAACTCATGAGCTTCTTCACGATCCAAGGCCTGTCTACAGAAGAAGCTCGTGAGCGCATTTGGTTGGTCGACTCGCAGGGCTTGGTGTTCAATACACGCGGAAAGCTCCCCAATCACAAACAATGTAGGTTCAGATCGAGAGCAAGATATACTGCATCTAATGCAATCCAGGCTTTTCCCGTCGCGATTATGAAGGACCTCGGATGACCGACCTCGTCGACATTATCAACTACGTGAAGCCGACTGCTCTCCTGGGTCTGTCGACGATTTCTGTGAGTATTGGCATTCCGTAGATATTGAGTATCGACTAACCTAATTGGCTGCAGGACGCCTTTAGCCCTGGTGTTATCCAAGCGATGGCGGCCAACAACCCGAGGCCTATTATCTTTCCTCTCTCCAATCCCGTCCGACTCAGCGAATGCACGTTCAAGAGCGCTGTTGAGCACTCCAATGGCCGTGTGTTGTTTGCGTCCGGGTCCCCATTTGACGCGATTCAACATGACGGAAAGATGCTTCATGCCGGCCAAGGCAACAACATGTATATTTTCCCTGGTATGATTGTTTCTTCATTGACGCATTCCCACTCACTGTCAAACAGGCCTCGGATTGGGCTGCATCCTGTCTCGTACGCGGAGCGTGACGGACTCGATGGTCGAAGCAGCGTCTTTGGGATTAGCGGACTCCCTTACTCCAGAAGAACGTGATTGCGGGTTGCTCTATCCACGCATCGAGAGAAGTACGCGATCTTTCCTTCGTAAAAGCAAGTCTCGCTAACTCGACTCTAGTTCGATCCATAAGTGTACAAATTGCAACTACTGTCATTCGGTCGGCTCAGAAAGAGGTAAGGGGAACGCGTCCGATGTCTGGTGTTTATCTGACTAGTCTACTATGCAGGGCGTAGATCGTTCCCCGGAACTGAGGAGCATGAAAGACGCGGAGCTGTCGGAATGGGTGAAGAGCAAAATGTGGAATCCTCTCCCGTCAGAGACAAGGTCCTCGCTGTAGTAATCATAACAATGTAAGAACAAAAGTGTAAATACATATATCTGTTCCCTGCATAAGCTTTCGTCCATCTTTACCAATAACCATTGCGATCGTCCTCATTCTATCCGAGCCTTCCGGCAGCTCGCCCGCAGAGTTGACACGGACTTACGATCGCGATCAGGGGAGCGGATTAGTCAGTCGCCCGCATTGTTTGACCCTCACACTCATCACATACCATATCAGGCTACACCTTGTACAAAGACAAAAGTGCGGTTGTAATCGCCATAGCCTCGCTCTCCGCTTCCGAGAAAGACGGTACTGCCGCAAGCCAGAGCCTATCATGGTGAGGGAGAAGCTGGATTTTCGATGAATAACAGTAGTAATGCAGCCTTGCCACTGAGCTGGAGCATTAAGAGAGGCCAGCAGTGATTCCGAGCGTGACGACTCGCTACTTTGAGAACGACGAGATACGGGATCACTGATGCCATAGTATAGAGGTGCAGCACGCTTGTCGATGTCCAACATGGACAGAAAGTCAAAAACGGGAGGGATATAAAAAGATGGTACCAATTTCAATGGATGAAAGGTGGATATTTTCGTCGTAAGCAAACAGAAGCTTGATCTCAACTGCGCATACATGAGGGTGAGTGAACTAAGTCGAGAGTGAGGTAGTCGACAACCATCTTCAGACGCGAAAACGTCTTCAACTCGGGGGTTGACGACAATTGAATTCGTATGGACTACACTTACGGTTGAATGCTGCTTTGGAGCCTGTTAGTACACATCGACGCGTGCAACCAACGCGCTGCAATAGCTTTTCTGGGATGAGATCAGGGTGGTCAATGGAGCTTTTTCAATGGGATCCCTCGTTCTAGCGAGGTGTGCGCGCGGAAGTGGGCTGCTTGGAATCGGTTTTTACATACTGAGCGGCAAGGGGGCACGCTCAACGCCATATGCATAACGAGGCGGATTGCCGAATAATTACCCCTGCAGCGCGATCGAATTTCATGTGGCATTGGGTGTGTGCCATGGGCAGGGCAGGGCAGCCGACAGGGGTATGCTAGGGACGAGCTCTGCGCTGTGCAGTATCTGGAGAGGCGGGCGACGCGCTTGGACGGTGCTTGTACGACGCGGTGTAGTGATCTGCGTTCAGTTCATCTGCCTAGGTTTCCCCGCGAGTGGTACGACAAACACGCGTCTTCGTACGTGTTGTCGCCGCCTCGTGCTGTTATCGATGCATTCTGACGTGAAAACGGATTGGAAATGTCCCCAGTTATTTGGCTATCGGAGATTGAAATTGGGGGACTATATAGGTACTCGGACGGCCCATTCCTTCTCTACCACGAACCACTACCGTCGCTCGCACCGTTCAACACTCTCCGTTCATCAACCTCTTCTACGAGTCGCCACTCGTTGTGCATGTACTCGAATCAGCTTTGCAGCACTCACAACTCTCACCGCGGCAGCAAACACACCTCTGCCGGCTTTTTGATAACACTTTAAAAACCCAATATCCTCAGGACAATTTATCTATCTAATATGGTTTCCTCTGGCTATAACACTCCCGAGTCCGAGCTCGAGGGCATCCTCCCCGTCCATCCCACCGCCGCTCGCCGGCCCCACTCCCTCGTCGTTCAATCCGACCTCACTTCCTATACCGACGACCACATCACGGCCAAGTACACCAACCGTGGTGCCAATGTCACCCTCAACAACGGCCAGCTCCTCATCAACCCCACTCAGGAGTCGTTCGAATTCCAGACCAAGCGCGCCCCCTCCAAGACTGGGTACGTCGGGCATCCATTTCCTTCTACTCTGTACTCATCTGCATCCTAGCCTCATGATGATTGGCCTCGGTGGCAACAACGGTACTACGCTTACCGCCACCATTCTCGCCAACCGCCACAACATCTCCTGGCACACCAAAGATGGCCTCCAGCAGCCCAACTATATCGGTTCCATGCTCCGCGCGTCGACAGTTCGTATCGGCACCGAGACTGGCACCGGCAAGGACGTCCACGTCCCGGTCTCCGACGTTCTGCCCATGGTCCATCCCAACGACCTCGTTCTTGGCGGCTGGGACATCTCCGGTGTTCCCATGGACCAAGCCATGAAGCGCGCCAAGGTTCTCGAATGGGACCTTCAGCGTCAAGTCGCCCCGCACATGGCTGCCATGAAGCCCCTGCCTTCCATCTATTACCCCGACTTCATTGCCGCCAACCAAGAGGGTCGCGCTGACAACGTTCTTGCGGGCACCGACAAGCAGGCGCATCTTGAGCAGATTCGCAAGGATATCCGCGCCTTCAAGCAGGACAACAAACTCGACCGCGTCGTTGTCTTCTGGACTGCCAACACGGAGCGTTACAGTGACATTATCCCAGGCGTCAACGACACCGCTGACAACTTGCTGAACTCGATCAAGACGTCGCACAATGAAGTCTCTCCCTCCACCGTCTTTGCTGTGGCCGCCATACTCGAAGGAGAGCCCTTCGTCAACGGTGCTCCTCAGAACACGTTCGTGCCCGGTGTTATCCAGCTTGCGGAGCGCAACAAGTCCTTCATTGGCGGCGATGACCTCAAGTCTGGCCAGACGAAGCTCAAGTCTGTTCTCGCCGAGTTCCTCGTCAACGCGGGAATCAAGCCTCTTTCCATTGCTTCGTACAACCATCTCGGCAACAACGACGGCCACAATCTCTCGTCGGAGCGCCAGTTCAAGAGCAAGGAGATTTCGAAGAGCTCTGTCGTCGACGATATGGTTGACGCCAACCGTCTCCTTTACAAGGGTCCCGAGGGCGGCAAGGGCAAAGGCGAGCATCCCGACCACATCGTCGTCATCAAGTATGTCCCCGCGGTCGGCGACTCGAAGCGTGCTATCGACGAGTACTACTCTGAGATTTTCTGCGGTGGCCGCTCGACCATCAACATTTTCAACGAGTGCGAGGTATGTTTCTCTCTATTTTGTCTATCCATTTGGTGCTGACCCAAGTTCACAGGACTCCCTGCTTGCGACGCCCCTCATCATTGATCTTGCCATCCTGACGGAGCTCCTCACCCGTGTTCAGTACCGCAAGGCCGACTCTGGCGAGTTCCAGCCACTGTATTCGGTGCTGTCGCTGCTCTCGTACATGCTCAAGGCGCCCCTCGTCAAGCCTGGTACGTCCTTCCTCTTGTTATGTATGCTACTTTGCTAACACATCACAGGTACCGAGGTCATCAACAGCCTCAACCGCCAGCGCAATGCACTTGACACGTTCTTGAAGGCATGCCTCGGCTTGGAGAACAATGGTGACCTGCTCATGGAGACCCGGATCTGGTAAAGTAGTGCTCCCAATGCGATTGAGTAAATGTGCGGCAGACTCCCTCCTTTATTCCACCCTCTTCGCGTTTGCGCGTTGTCATTAGTAGACCTTCTCCCCGTCGCTAGAGTATTTTGCACGACGCCTTTAAACTTGCCCCTTCAATGAACGATGTCTTGCCTTCCTCTATTGCCTGTTTGATCAAATTCGACCCTTTGCCTTCACTCGGGTCTCGAGCATGTTGGCCATGGCTTTGGAACCCAGAAGTCAAGGTCTGTGTTCGTAAGGCCGTGTGCTAATAACTAAGTATGCTCGGTGGAGACACAGCGACAAATGGTCACCTTTGCACCTCACAGTTGATACGTTTGACTAATTTATAAGGAGGGGATTCTAAGATAGGTATAAGCTGGCATAAGTAAGATACATATATTTGTACTAGTAAGTAAGTACCAGTACGCTATGCGCTGGTTTGAGTATGCACGCGCGAGTTCCCAGTGAACGTTTGAACAGTGATTCCACCGCGCCAATGATCTGTCAAAAAGGAGATAATTATATGACATCACAACTCCGCAGTCGAACAGACACCTTCCGCGTCGGTTGGCTTTGTTACCGCCGTCCACTGCCATTCTCTGACTGCATTGCCCTCGCGCCCACCGTACTATCGCTCCTTTTGGTTAATACCAGCGTCTTTTTTCGTCTGCAGCTGGGACGCAGGAAGCCAAAGACGCCAATCTTGGGAGATGTCCATCTTGATTGCCTCCAGCCCCCGGCCGTGTGTGGAGATCAACAAAATGGCCTACTCTCATCATGGCTACCCTTCTGCACCCAGGATGTCCGTCTCAGCTTTGACGAGGATGTACACTCCTCCAAAGATGGCAACGAAGCCCACATTGTCGGCGGGCCGCAAAACACAACGCCTTCGTCTGTCAGAAGTCGCGGACTCCGTATCTGCCTCTGCGCCTACACTATCCCCTACACGGACCCGCAGCACACCGCCGCGCGCCTTTCATCGCGAGCCATACCCGGCGACCCCAGTGCACACCAAGTTCACTTCGAACGATACCCTAGCGCCGCCCGTATCCCAGCCAGCAAAGACAACGCCTATACCTCAACCGACCTCGCAGGCCTTTTGGCTCAGTCTTTACTTTGTTTTCAACCTCGGCCTTACACTCTACAACAAGGGCGTTCTCCTCAGCTTTCCCTTTCCTTACACCCTCACCGCGATCCATGCACTCTTCGGCAGTCTGGGCGGAACTGTACTCCTCCGCAAGGGATGGTTCATACTCCCATGCCTAAGCTTAGCGGAGAAATCATGTATCCTGGCCTTTAGCGCGCTGTATACCGTCAACATCATCGTCAGCAATGCCTCTTTGGGATTGGTTACGGTCCCGGTGCGTGCTCCGTCAAGGTGTGTTTTCGGGACTCATTTGTTCTAGTTCCATCAAGTTGTACGCGCCGCGACACCTATTTTCACAATCATGTTCTCCGCCGCGCTATTCGGCAAGCATAGCAGTCTTGCAAAGCGCGTCTCTCTGATTCCTGTTGTTCTTGGTGTTGGCTTTGCGTAGGTCCTGGCTTCTTGCTGTTCGATAGGTTGCTCATAGCGCTTGAAAGCACGTACGGCGACTACTACTGCACTCTGTGGGGCTTTTGGCTTACTTTACTCGGCACCGTTCTTGCCGCTCTCAAGACTATATTCACGAACGTGCTCCAGTCCGCGAAAACTACAAGCTCGCCACCGTGGCGACCACGATTGTCCGCGTTGTCTTTGCTATACTTGCTATCGCCTCTTGCATTCATCCAATGTGTAGTGTTGGCCTGGTCGACCGGCGAGCTTGCGAGCGTTCGACAGTTCGGAGCGGATGAGATGAACGTTGGGCGGGCATTGGCGCTTGCGGTCAATGGGTGCATTGCGTTTGGCCTGAATGTTGTGAGCTTTACTG
Source organism: Cylindrobasidium torrendii FP15055 ss-10 (assembly GCA_000934385.1). Classification (NCBI taxonomy): domain Eukaryota; kingdom Fungi; phylum Basidiomycota; class Agaricomycetes; order Agaricales; family Physalacriaceae; genus Cylindrobasidium; species Cylindrobasidium torrendii. The sequence continues at coordinate 24,085 of KN880525.1, read as the reverse complement.
CGAATAGACACGTGGGCCCTCTAGGAATGACTGTCGCAGGTGGGTGCTTGTGCACAGAAAGAAGGATGCCGGATTGACTTGGTTTTCAGCAAACATCAAGCAAGTGCTCACAATGTTACTTGCTGTCGTAATTTTCGATCTTTCAATCAGCTGGACCAACGGCGTCGGAATTCTCTTGACGTTAGTAGGTGGTGCATTGTACGCGCGCGTCGAGTACACAGAGAAACATCGGAATAACTCATAAAACTTGATTGAACTTTGGATGGCAGAATGGGCAGAGTCTTGATTATATGGACGGATTAGAATGGAATCACACGCTTCACCGACGGCACAGCATACTTATATTTCGCATTGTATTGATAGATGAATGTACACTCGCTTTGTTCAGTAACTATTGCTCATGGATTTTTGTGACCTAATGAATTGGGACAACATATTTACTGTCAAGTAGTTCTTCCTTTAATTGTGAGCTTGACATTGGTTATCAATGTTCACAGAAATTTACCGGCATCGCAAACCTTCAGGACAACAGACATGCTTACTCTCCCAGAGGACCCAATAAAGCCACACCGGAAAACTTTCATTCGGCTCAATGACAAAAAGCGAAATATTCAATCCACATGTATATAGCTAGACATGACCAACCTTGCAACATACCATTCTGTCGCCCAGGGGATCGTAAAGCGTACGCAGCTATTTCAGCTAAGTAGAAATAGCTACATGCATAAGTATGCCTATCAGCGCCTATAATTGAGAAGCTTGACCAAGATTTGGGGTCGCTGGCCAATCAGTGATTCGATCACCGCTCGCGCTGATGTGACTGGGCGGGAATACCGTACTGTCACAAGTCCGATCGACTTTCATTTCTAACCACCATGGCCGATGTTGCAGGACCCTCCCGCAAACGCGTCCTCTCTGACGCATCCGTGCAAGACCATTCAGATACCTACAACAACGCCGAGGTTACCGACGATCAGGAAGTAGTTCAAGGAAAGAAAGTCAAGCGCCGCCCCCGTAAGAAACGGAGAACAACTACTCTTACAAACCTCCCAGTGCGTATTCGCCGTTGTCGTTTGAAGATTATACTCATGATCTCATATCAGCGTACCGTAAACCCAACCGTCAACGCTGAAGAACCCATTCCTATACCACCCAAACCCACTTTCCCATTGCTACAGCCAATTGCCCCGCCGGATGCAGTGGGCATGTCCAGTAATGAAGCGGAAGAAACTATCAAAAAGCTCACCTCGGATCTGGAGGCTCAATCTGCGGTGTGTCTAGCTCAATTCTCATTGGAGGCTTTTGCTGAGCGAGACAATAGAAACTTCGTATGTACGACGAAACGGTGAGGCGCGTACAGGAAACTCTTACATGCCAAATTTGCCTGGATGTGTTGCGACGGCCCTATGCTCTATCCCCGTGCGGTCATGTCGCCTGCCACGGATGTCTGTTACAGTGGTTCCAAGTTCCTCTCGAAGAAGAGGATGTGCCTAAACCGAAGACCTGCCCCCACTGTCGTGCAAACATCATCCGTCGCCCTGTCGAAATATTCGCTATCAAAGATGCGGTATCTGGACTTTTGAGCTCTGGCCTTCTCAAGGACATCCCAGAAGCGAATGAAGTTCCGTTAGACGGTGACATATGGAAGGGCATCTTTGGGACTCGCGAGGGGAATGCGTTGAACGACAGACTCGAATCTACTGGCTTACTAGATGAGGCGGACGGCGTCTATCGCTGTTTGGACTGCCACACCGAGATCCTAGACCACGAATGCCAGGATTGTGGGCGCTTTTATCCGCTTACTCCTGGTGACGGCCACGGGGAGGACGTGCTTGGACTTGCAGGGAGGATGATGTTCCCATTCTTTGGCGGTCCTCGACGAGGGCTCGATTTCGATCTTATTGACGATGGCGAGCTTACTGAGAGCTCGCGCGACGAAGACGATGAAGATGGCCATCCCATGGACATGGGTCCTTTGGCGCACGGCTACGGGCCAGCTCAAGATGGATTCATCGACATAGATGGCAGCGATGGCGAAGACAATGAGTTTAGGGGCTTTATTGACGACGAGGAGGATAGGCAAGAGGGAGACGGTGGGAGACGGGCGCCTATCGAAATCTCGGACGATGAGGACGGAAACTCAGACGTTGTGGTCATGCCAGCACGTAGGCGGTTGCGCGCGGCGTTCATTATGGACGATGACGAGGACGAAGAAGCAACGGCGGGCGATGATGGCAAGTCCGAAAGCGGCGACGAGAATGATGCGGCCCTCATGGCGCGTGGGATGTTCGGGTTTGGAGGAATGCCGACGTGGGACGACGCGGCGCACGATCCGAATAGCGACCGTGAGGAGGATGAGATGAGTGATCACGGCGAGGGAAGACGACAGAGGGAGTACGATGAAGGAAGAGATTACCTGCACGGTCAGTGGGCACACGATGAGGACGGTGCTGAGGAGGGATACGGGTCCCATGATGAGGGTATTTATGTAATGGGGGAAGAAGATGAAGGCAGAGGATATGCAGACGACGACGACGAAGACTATCACGCCTGGTAGTGACATGCTAGAACCTCAATTTGTAAGTATCATCTATCTATTCGAGCTGTCGATTTGTATGCTATGGGTATCTCTGTGCGCGCTATGCTGAATGATATGTGGGAATAATGTACTTGGCTCGAATTTCACTTGAGATGGAAAGCGTTCTGCAGCGAAGCCCTTTGTGCTGGAATGTTATGTAATAATGTGCCGCATGCATGGCACGCTTTAGCTCGATTCACTCCTGGCCGTCTATAGGTCATATTTGAAGAGCAGATATCTGAAATTTCCTAATTTTCTTGCCAGTTCAAGGACATTAGAGTGTATCTGATTCATTTGACTGAAAATATTTTGATTAAATCAGTTTGTGTCCGTCAAAAAGTGGATCCTTGCGTTTGATTTTGAACAAAAATCGAGCAACATCTCGCAAAAATGGATTTTTTCTGTGTGAGACTAAATATCCCTGCCCGGGGGGCGGGCTAAGCTACGGAGGAGGTCGTTGGACCCCTCTACATCGTCGTTTTCCCTGTTCTGCACAGCGGCCCGGTGACGACCCTCACGCAAGGTGCCCGTGGCCAGTAATGGGCGGCAGATCTGGCGCTGGCACTGGCGCTCTGCAAAGCGTAACTTGAAGCTAATTTCCGCCCATGGCCGGGTGCAAGTCAATCAAAAGTTTAAAAAATCAAGAACCAGTTTCCACAGTCAAAAATTGGAGCAAAGCCCGACCTCAGAATTAAAATCACAATTGTTGTGTCGAGAATGTGTTCCGAAAATAGAAACAACAAATGAATCAGATACACTCTATTCCTGCCACTGTTAACCGTCGAGCTACATCGTCATCATGGGCGCATGAACAGCACACGTGACTACTACACGGTGGTTGAAGTTTGGATTGAAATAGGGTTAGGGTATGTGAGCAATCCTCAGGGAAAGCTGCTTAGTTGATCTCCCACTTCCACCATCAACGCCGACGTTCAAGAAGGGGCTGAAGATGACCTCGCAGTCGTCTGGGACGCCCTATGGTTCGGACACATTTTCCTCGTCCACAAGAACAAGAGGGACATTTTCACAAAGTATGTCTTGCTTTTGGTTCCGACTCCTGTGTTCCGTTTCCAACTTAACCACTCAGACACGCGTAATAACGACAACGATTCTTGGGATGAAGAAGACTCGATTGACGAAGTAGATGCCGCGTTAAATGATATCGACGATGAATTGGACGACACCGAGGCCGCGGTCTCTACCTGGTCGTCCTCGTATGGCTCTGGGTCGGGGAGCGGCACTGGCTCCTACACCGGCTCGTTCTCTCCTTCTGGATCGTATTCAGGCTCCGGATCCTATGCCTTTTCTCAATCTCAATTATCGCTACCCTCAATGCTAGGTGTTCGCACACCTACAACATACCCCCCGCCGGTCGGACACTCAAACTACCGACTCTCACACATCACCGAGCAGACGGAGAACTCCTCGCGGCCAGTCTCGGGCGCATCCTTTCCTGGACGCGCTGCTGCTCCGTCTCCGGACCCCGCCGCGCGTCGTTCGTTCCTCGGTGGCGCGGTGTCTCCATCGGGTCACTCCCGCTTCCCCACTGAACCAACTTCGGACCGCGAACTTCCCCCTCCAGGCCGTGCAGGACAGCTTATTGCGCGCTTCGAGACCAGCAGCCCAGGACCTAGTGGCCACACCAGATCGGGCTCCGCGCCGAATTTCCGACGGTCTCCATCGCCCACGAAATCCAGTGGATCCTCATCCGGTTCATACGATACGCGCCAGACAGGATCATACACGTACAATTCGTCCTACCTTTCCGCGCCTCCTAGGCCGTTGAGTGCCACCGAAAGTAGATCAAGCAGCCCAGTGTATGGCACAGGCAGCGTGGTTACAGACGCGCCTAGCTACACCGCCAGTGATACATACACTGGCACTGGCACGTACACTGATACGGCAACTGGGTACACGGCCACGACACCCACTGTTCCTCGTACATTCAGCAGCCTTACCTCCAGTCAACAACCGACACAGGCGACCCAGACTGGAAGTGGTTCCTCCCAAACTGGTTCGTCCACGATTACAGCTTCCAACACGACTCTTCGGCGCCCAGAGCGATCAAACCCTCGATACCCCGTTGCGTCAGTCCGCAATATTGTGCAGCTCTGGAAAGAACGATCACCTACCAAAGCCTCCCCTGCTAAAGGACCACCCTCTGTTGCGTCTGACAGCAGCGCGTCAGAGCCTCCTGCACCACCACCGCGCGACGACAGTCTCTTCGGTCTGAGGCGACGTGTCAGTGGGAGATTCAGTGGTCGCAGTGACGATGCTGCAAGCGGTGCAAGTAACGTTATCAGTCCAGAGGTTCTGGGTGAGTTGAGTAGATTTGTTGGCCCCTCTGACACTGTGAGTTTCATGTTCTACGCTCTTTTTTTCCTTCTGACAATCTCGCAGCCCATCCATCTTGGAACGCTCTATTACCTGAATGTTCATACTCCTCCGCCATACGCCTGGCAGCGATGCCAAGCTCTTTTGTATTCTCATGCAATTCTGTTGTCATGGATAGCGCCGGGTGCTGGAAGAGGCGTCATTCAGCTCGACCTCGACAATTGCAACACGGTGGAGAGCGCGTTGAGCTTGGGTCATCCGCGTGCACAAGATGACATTGGTTCGACCTCTGCACGGGATCAGGAGCGTCGCGAAGGACTGGATGCTGGCGACCTTACTGACCATTTGGTTCCATTTTGGATGGTCTATCACGATGGTGTCGAACGGCTGGCAACAGAAAGCCTGGTCGAGAGGCAGCGTTGGGTGAACAGAATCTGGTAGGTTCTGGATATTATCTCTGTATGTACGCTAACGCATCTTTAGGGAGGCCATTCACAGTCCGCCTTCAAGAACCCCGTCGTTCACTCGGTCGACTCGCTCCCGTTCGCCTACTGGTTCGATTCGAACTATCATGTCGGAAAGCAGCACCCACTCCGCGGCTTCTGCCTCTTCGACAGCCAGTGGCTCTCGCTCGACTGTCTATGTTCCTCCCATTGCAGACATCCCCGACATGGGCTATTCTTCTTCCGACAGATCTGGCTCCGATGCAGGCTCTACCTACCTGTCAATGAGTGATTCCGAACGGCCTCGTTCTGGCACGTTGGGTTCCTCGTACTACACCAGGACTGCTGACGATAGCGCAATCGATGGTGGTGAATATATCTATCGCGGTGACCCTCGCGCTATTGGACGGCGGCGTGCGAGCACGCGTCTGCGTCGCTCAGGATCCCTTACCGACATCGGGAACGAGGATTTCGCATCTAACCGTTCCTCGTCAACCAGCTACATCACACCAGACGATGATGAAGGACAGTCCCACTTTTCTGGGTCTACAGGATACGAGTCGGCATCGTCGTACACCCGCACAACACCCACGAGTACTAGCGGGACTGCTACTCAAAGACAGTATGGTGGCACTATCACTTCCCCATCGTATGGTTCTGCCTCACTTCTGGGCGATTCGCATGACAATTCCTCCAACACATACACCTCGTCTTCTCGCTCTCCGCATACGTTCAGCACGTCGTACGGATCGTCACCTTACACCGAAACGGACACACTGACGGTTCCGTCAACGTCTGGCAAGTCGCCTCTCTCTCGTCAAGGTGGTATGCGCAGACGCACCAGGACCCTCTCTCGTTCCGGCTCTTCAAATGCCAGCGGATACACGCCGACTCCCGATGATTCGGCATCACAGGCGTACACATACAGTCAAAGCGGGAGTGGGAGCGACCATGCATATAGCAGCGAGACCTTCACGCCATCGGGTAGCTACACGACGCTTGGAGAGAGCTATACGTCGGGAGGAAGTTACACTCCTTCCGGCTCGTCGGCCACACTGAGCTCGGAGTCCAGATCGAGGACATTCAGCAGTGATGAGACCGGTGTGTTTTTTGTCATTTGTGCTTTATGCAGTCCTTCTCATTCCTTTCAAAGGTTACGACGTGTGTAGGTCTTCGGATTTGTCAGACTCGACGCCGCAAACGACCAGCATGACTTCGTCATCGGCTACCGCTCGAGAATGGAGGCGCGCGCTGCCAAGACCACCCTCAGAAATCTCGGAGGATAACTATCTGAGCGTTGATTCCGGTACCCGGTATGAGGACGCTCCAGTCGCACCATCTCTGTCTCGTTCCGCCTCAATACTTTCGTACGAGTCCCTCGACACCATTCCATCGCTCTACACGGATGCTCCGGAGCCGCCAGAGAAAGACGATTCGGCTTACTACACAGCATCTGAGCCATCTCAGTATGTAACGGTCGACCCTTGCGATTCTTCGATGGGAGAAATTCCTTCGGAACCTGAGGAAGATCTCAGCAGTACGCCTCGGACCAGTGGCCTCAGTCTTCCGCCGCCAGAGTCTGAAGGTCAGAGGACACCCAGCTCCAGACCAGCCAGCTTGGCGCCGTCGTGGTCTAGGAGCCCGAGCATTCATCCTGAAGACATCCCACTGCCTTCGTCGGGTACAGACTATAGTGCTCCACTGTCTAGTGAATCGTCTTTGATCCCCACACCCACTCAGCAACCGTCAGAGCTGCCGCCTACATCTGCGACCCCGTCTTCTTTGACACTATCAACGCCTGGTCCCACACCCGCCCCGTCCGAACGTATTTCACCATCCGGCAGTGTGGTTTCTTCATTGACTCCATCCGAGCGTACGCCGACCAGGGCTTCGTCTCCGAGCTCCGTGTCATCAAGCAGTTCGATCAGCCTGACCAGGGCAAGTTCACGTCCCGTCACTCCCAGCATTTCGCCCAGTCCTGTGCCATCAGAGGCAAGCCTTCCCAGCCTACCCCCTCCTCCTACACCCCGGCAGAGGGATTCGGGACTATCGATGTCGCTCACTAGCGAATCAAGTGTGACGGAGTCCGTCGTTTCCCAGTCTAGGCTGTCATCTCGCCCGACGCCATCGCTGCATAGCTCATCTGGACCTGGCTCGTTCCGTGCAGAAACAGACATTTCCTTCGAATCAAGCGCTCTGGCGCCAACGTCGACATCTGTTTCTATGCCACTTCCGGAAGGCCCAGTCAACGATTCGATGGATACAAGCGGTCTGAGGCCCAGTGCTAGTATTTACACCAGCTCAGGCGGCGATTTTACGCTCAGCCCGTCAGTGGTTTCGCAGCATGCGTCGCTCCCGCCAATTACACCTGTGCAAAGATCTCCGCAGCCCCAGCAGCGTGTCATCACGCCGTCCCCTCCTTCCAGTCTGGCACCCCCACCTTCATCGACACCATCGTACTCTGTCGAGCAGATCAGCCTGGATTTAAGTTCGGGACGTATGACGACTATGTCCAACATTGCTCGTAGCGACTCGGTGCGCTCGGCTGTATCCGCAATCTCAATGGCGTCAGATATGTTAGGACCTGGAAGTGAAGACGGGTCAGAGAATGGGGACGAGGACGACGGCCATTCGACAGCCACGTATCCAACCTTGTTGTCGTCAGCACCACCCCCTTCAAGCCATGGCGGAGTAATTGTTTCTTCTTCTGGGTGTTTTCACTGTAGCTAACATCTCTGGTAGAGTGTTGTATCTCGCGCTCTTTCCGGGATCTCGTCTAGAAGTCTCACCACACCATCTGGGTCGGAGATGGGAGATGTCAGCTTGTCTACGCCCAGAGCCGATAGTGAAAGCGCACCTCCCGCGTGGAGTATATCTTCGAGATCCTCCGTGGCTACGCCCATGCCTCCTCCGCGCGATGTCTTTACTGACTTGGACAACCTCGCAAACATGCTTAGGGAGTTCAACAACCAGCGATCGTCGGACAACGATGAAGTCATCGGGACACTGGACAACATCCAACGCGATATTCGGACACTAGCGAACCGACGACCGACACCGCCTGTGCCCGTCCAAGTGCCTGTGCCCATGCCTATACAGGTTCAGCGACCGTCAATCATCATTCAGGCGCAGGCTGTGACCACCACTTCGCGATCTGTGACACCCGTAGCGCGGTCAATCCACAAGGACATGAAATCGGCTTCTGCTGGCAGCGACAGGGCGATGACGGAGACTCTGGAAATTCCGCACGAGCGGCCATACTCAGAATACGACATCGACAGCAGTGTGGACACAAGCGTATCCTTCCTCTCCTCTCCATACAGCCTACGTGAGAACCAAATGGATTCGCCAACGCCTTGGGATGAATCAAGTGATGTTTCGCCCTCTGTAATTACCTCGGACTCGGACAGTTCTGGTGGCCGCACTCCCGAATACTCGTCGCACGGTGTCAGCCCCGTGCCTACAACGGTCACTGAACGACCAGTGCAGACCGTTCGAAGTCCCTTAGTTGTCCCAGCCGAAGAGCCACGTCCACGCACACCGCCTACCCCGATTGACTTCGAGATGCCAGAAATCAGCGAGGACCTGAGACGCATTCAGCAAGACTTGCGCGATCTCATAGACCAGCAAAACCAGATGAAGCACTATCTTGAACATCAACCAACGCCTCAAGCACCGGTCCAGCCAGCACCGCCAGTTGTTCATTTCGACGACGCGCGAATCATGGCACGCTTGAATGAGCTCCAAGATGTAGTGAATTCACTCGGAGAGCAGATGCGTACTATGCCTCCTCAGCAGGCTCCTGCGCCGCCCCAACCACCTGTCATTATCCAGCAAGAGCATCACCATGTTCACCCTCCTGCCCCGCGGACCGAATACAGCGTCGCTGAGTCCTCTGGCACAGCTTCGACGGAACAGTCGTCGAACGATACTCTGGATGAACTGCTGCAAAACCTTCGAGATGCGACGGGTGGTCTGGCCGCCCCACAACCGCGCCGTCCGCTCAACATGGATGCATTCGACAACCTCATGTCGGATACGGCAACTTTGCGTCGTCCATTCGAGCAGCCTGAACCATACACGGAACGAGGCCCCTTCATTCCGAGCATCCGCCCACAGGATAGTCTGGACAGTCTGAGGCGCACTCATAGTGTCCCTCCTCCGATGAGCATCCCCGCGTTTGGTCCAGAGCACACAATCCGTATTCAAAGGCAGGGCACCCATGGTTCAACGACGTCGACGAGGGCGAGGCCAGCAAGGCAGCCTGTGCAGCGCAGGGCCGAGAGTTTGCGGCAGCCAGTCGCACCGCCAACAATGGTGATGAGAGACGAGACCACGACACCAAGGCCTACAGATACCACAAGCCGCCCCACCACAGTGGGAGGGCCAAGGCGACCAAGGCAAGGGCCGCCTGTACACCCGGTGATGGTGAGTGTAGGTATGACATGTTATTATGCGCGATTGACATGCTGGTTAGCCCGACTCTGCGTACCTCCATGGAGACGAAATACGCCAGGAGACTGCATCAGCGCCTCCAGAACGCAGGGGGCCATGGTATACGCCTGGGCATGTAGCTCCTACGGGCCATGCTCCTGTTGCAGGAGCCCCGGGCGCGCCTGGCGCACCCGGTGCACCCGGAGGGGCTGGCGGTGTCGGTGGCACAGGCGGTCCAGGCGGTATGGCTATGGGACCTGTCCTACCTATGGTATGTGATTTACGACAACAATCTGACGATAGACCTAACCATGTTGCAGCCTCCGCCGCAACAACAACCGCAGGCCGTACCAAACCAGGATATGCATCGTCTTGTCGAAATCCTCAGGGTACGCCTTCTGGTACAGTCTCGGTACAGGCTATTGACACAAAGCAGGAGAGTCGAGCGGCGCAAGTCGCATCTGTCGAGCAGCAACGTGAACTCACTCGCTACTTACGCGGTCTGAATGACTGGCTTTCGCGCGATGTCACTGACCGACGAGCGGAAATTTCGGCTGTACTACATACTGTGGACACTTTACGACAAACGGTCGATGGCATCCGCGCTGCTGGTTTCTCAGGTACGCTGACATTGGTCGCATCAATCACATTGCTCATGGTCACATAGATCAATCTACTCCTTCATCAAGTAGCAGTGGTGTCTCCTACGAGACAGGTAGTCCTGAGCATGTTGTTCAACAAGGCCCGGCAGGAATGTCTGGGATGCCTGGTCCCGCAGGAGTGGCTGGTCCTCCGGGAGCAGCTGGTACCGCTCCTCCGTTCATGCAGTATCCAAATCAAGGACAACACCCTGGCGTTCAGACTGGCCCTCCTGTTATTCCTCCGGTCATTCCAGACGATCATGGACAGCACCATGGAGCCCAGCAATCCTTCATCATCAATCAACCTCCGATGATCCCACCGATGGAAAACTACCAAATGCCTGGCATGCCTGGTATGCCTATGCCCGGTCAGCCTGGTATGCCCATGCATGGGCAGCCGATGATGCAGATGCCTCACCCGGGTGTTGGTGGATTCACTCAGCCTGCGCCTGTGATACCAGGATTCCCTGCTGGATCAGCACCGCCAGTTCCCGTGGTTCCTTCTCAGCAGGATGTTGCTCCCTTTATTCCGCCTTTCCCTGGGATGGAACACAGTGGTGACATTCAGAGCGAGACAACATCGCAGTCTAGCAGTCGTGCTTCATCATCACACTCGCCTTCGTCTGGTCGCCATACCCAAACGCCTCTTCCGCATCCGATGCGTGGTCCTAGCCCGCCAATCGTTACTATACAACCTCAACAGCCTCCCCAGGCGACGTATATCAACATACCTCCGCAGCCCGCTCCCACCGCACCCGCCGCACCCACCCACACCCACACCTGGGTGGAGGGATCTCGTCGGTCTCGCAGTCGAAGCACAGGCAGTTCGCACACACACCATGGCTCGCCTCGTACCCCGATCATACGGGAACGTAGTCCAAGTCCCACCACGGTGCCGCCAACACCTGCCCCAGCGCCACCGCCCGGAACGCACACTATTGTGGTACCGGCACCTCAGCCCATGGCACCTATGCATGAACCCGCCCGTGGGAGGTCCCGCACTCGCTCATCGAGTAGGAGCACTCATACTCATGGTGGCTACGCCTCTCCTGCGACTCATGCACCTATCGTTATCACGCAACCGCCCCAGCCTCAGCCCATGTATACGCCGCGTCCACCTGAGCAGCCCGTCATTATCCGCGAGCGCAGTAGAAGCACTAGCGCTTCTGGACATTCTCATCGTACTCACTCGCCGTCGCAAGCGCACTATCACTTGCCACCGACGGCGCCTACTATGACGCCGTATCCCGTGCCAACGCAGCCGACGCAGACGCCAGGCGCAGTGCCACCGCCTATCATCTACACTCAGCCACCGGTCATCCGCGCTGAACGCTCTCGTTCTCGGTCACGTTCCCCGTACCGTCGCCGCCGTCGCCGCTATGATTCGTACGACTCGTATGATGATGGATATCGGCCGAGACGCCATCGTTATCGCAGCCGCTCATACAGCCCGTCGAGATCACCCCGCCGGCGTCATCATGGCGGGCGCCGCCAGACGCGCTCGTACTCTCGGCCGAGAGATCGCTCGTACTCACGCTCTCCAGTCCGTCGTTCGCCATCGCATTCTCGCGTTCATGATGTCAGGCGCTCTCCGCTTCGTGATTACAGGCGCTCCCCTCTTCGCGACCGTTCTCCACTTCGCGACCGCACCCCTCTTCGTGAAGGCCGCCGTCCCGGGGACTACGAGAGCCGGCCGCGCTCACGGTCACCAGCACCCTCACGAGGATATCGTCACCATGATGGCTTCATGACCTCTCCTGGAGGTCGTAGGTACTACCTGGAGGACCATCGGACGCCTGGGTATGGTCACGGCCCAAGCCACGGGCAAATGATGCACGAGGAGCCAGTTATTCTGCGGCCAGGAAGCGCGATGGGTATGCCTCCGTCGACGCAACCTTTGCCCGTCCAACTGCAGCCCCATCGCACTGACACCCATTATGCCCCATCTCATCATCCTGGGACGGAGTATATCCCATCACGCGCTCCTTCAGTTGCGCGCGCGCCAACTGATGTGGACTATGACGGTGCTCCTTCTGTTCATCAATTGCCTACGCGGACCAACACCCAAAGGACAACTCATACTCGTCCACCAAGTGTCCGACCTCCACGTCGACCGACACGGACTCCGACTGAGATTGATCAAGATGGTAAGCCACAGCTCGCTCTACAAAAAACCTTTTTCACTCACGAATTTGCAGAAGAGTCGTACCGCGATGAGGATCGGCTGCCTAGCGAAGGAACGCCAATTGAAGGTCTGTCAAGACGGTCTTCCCGAGTGACGACGGCAGCATCGAGGCCACCAACTCGCCATCCATCGGCAAGGACACCGTCGACAGCGCCTCTGCCTGTACCTGAACAGATGATTCGGGATGACCAGAGTGATGAATCTGACCTGACCGAGCCGCCTCTGCCTGCGCCCTTCCACGAACCTGAGCCGATGCGAACCCCCGCCACTCAATACGACGATGGCTCACGCGTCGGTACGGATCCCCGGATTGGCGGTGACTCGCGAGCGGGCACAGAGCCCAGAGTCGGCACAGAGCCCAGACTTGGCGCTGGAGACCCTCGAGCAGGTATGGATCCTCGTTTGGCTGAGGGTGCACCCCATGTTGGAGAAGTTGGATACGCAAACCCTCCGCATATCGAGGAGATGGAGGACCGTTTGACCCATCTTGTTGACCAGGCGGAGAACACAGAAAACACACGCGAAGACCTTTTCCGCGAGAACGAGGAAGCACGTGCTCGCGCCTTCCAGGAGGCAGAAGAGAGGCGGGAGGCAGAGGCTCAAGCAGCGCGTGATGCTCTATTACGCGCCATCGAAGAGCTGGACCATAGGCTTCAAGCTGTCCCACCTCCAAGGGCAGAACAGCCACAGCAGCCGGTTCATCCTATGGACGATACGCCCACTATCATCCCTGTCGGTGCCCCGAGCGGTTATCCTGATGGTGACCCAAGCAGCAGCGACGGTGATCACAGCTCTCTGCGTGACTCCATTCGCGATACCACTGGTCCTACTGGTCCGAGCGATCTTCCTGGGGACACACCTCACCGCTACCCAACCTCTCTTGCAGAAAGCTTCCAAGACGTACTTGCACGCCAAAGTGATCAAATTCGTGCCGTCGTTGATGCTGAGCGGGAGGAGCTGCAGAAAGTCCGGGAGGAGGCACGTGACGAAAATGAGCGGCTACGTCAGTCATTGCAGGAGGAGAACGCGCGTGCACACGAGATGAAGGACCAGCGTATCGCCGAACTTGAAGACGAACTCCGTCGTATGCGTGAAGAAGCAGACTCAGATCGTTCCCAGAAGGCCGCTGACGACGCTGAGCGCCGAGAGCAAGATCTTCGCGAGGCCGGTGCCCGCCACGATGACCTTCGCAAGGATCTCGCCGATATCATGTCGCTCATCAACCAGCAACAATCAGCTCTCGACGACAAGAGCCAGGTCGCAGAGGAGCGCTGGAACGAGAAGGCAGATCGTAGGAGGGACAAAGAGAATCAGCGCATGGAACAGAGTGTTTGGTTGCAGGACATCATCGAGAAAATGGAGCAGTGCAAGGCAGACATCGATCTCCTTAAAACCGAGAACGCCTCGAAAGCCGGTTAGTCTTTCCTTTCGTATTGTGTTATGCGCCGGGCTGACGCAAGCCTCAGATCTTGAGCGCATCATTGAACAGCTCCGTGCTCAGAACGAGGAGCAGCAGGCGTTGTTGCGCGACTTGTCGGAATGTGAGTAGCACACACTTCTTCTCGACTGGGGCTCACACTTTCTTCTAGCGTGGCGTGCGGACTGTGCACAACACCACGACGAAACACTGCGTGCCATTGATGCCAACGCTGACAAGCAAATTCCCTACAACATCCAAGGAGTATGTGTTGCCCATGGCTTGTTCCCTCATCATCACTAACTTGCATTGCAGTATCTCGATGACTTCAGCAAGTCCCTGGCATCAGAGGTCCGAATCTTGCTCGGGGAAGTTGGCAAGTTGCGAGAAGAGAGACGTGGTCTGCAAAGGTTAGTGTCGAAGGTTAGACTCTTCGGCAGATGCTCATGTTTCCTGCAGTGAAATCGGCTACCTCTTATGCACGCGCTCCAAGTACGGTCCTGGTGGAGAGTACAACGCGGATTGGAAGGTACCAAATGAAGGGCCTCTGGCTCCCCACCCAGTTGCACCGGAAGCACCTGCGCCGGAGCTCCCTCCAGAGATCCCGTCTGCGCGCCCTGCTTGGCGTAGTGTCCCTCTCCGACGCACTAGAAAGAAGAAGTCGGACGTCCATCAGCAACCGCCGCCACCAGAGATGGGTGGCCCTCAGATGATGGGTGCTCCCTTCGCTATGGATCCTCGCCATCAAGTACGGTCTTGGTCAACGTGGCAACGTATGTTATTCGCTATGCCTACAAGTCTTCGCTTACTGATTACTTTCCAGCGGACCCTGCTAACGCACCAACTCCACCGTCTGTCGAGCCTAATCTCATTGTGCCGGACCAGCGCAGCCTGGGCTTGTTTGGACCTCGTTCTCAGAGCTCGTCGATTCGGGGTTAGCGTTGTTGAACTGCTGCATCTATGTTTTATATTCACTCTTATGTATTCGATTCTGCCTGTACGGTGCCCTACTGATGAGCAGTGTATTAACTTGCTCCCACTCATTTATATCTGACATGCACGTCTTGGTTTCTAGCTAGGTTTCTTTGTATGCCCTCTCTTTATTTGTATGTTTTACGATCATGATGACTTGTACACCGACTTGAACGTTTGAACATGCAGGATGTGAAGGTGTGATTCTACAAGATCTAGTGTATTTCGTGATTGGGAACGAGAGCCCACAGAACCATCATGAAGCCCATCATCGCAATCAGTCTGTGTTCGCGGTCAGCATTATTATGGGCGTGCTGGTGAGTGGTATGGTATACCCACAGAGGTTGCAAACTTTCGATGCCGTATTTCTGAGCTAATGCTCCTGTGATGAATGGGAAGAGGGCACTCCCAGCCTGACCGAGGCCTGCAATCCATCCAATCGCACCGGTGAGTATCCAAGGGGGTAGAATCCGACTCGAGTGGTTCATGACGATAGGGTACATCGGTCCGAGGAAGAAGCCAACAAATGAAACTGCAACTGCGTCGCCTACGAGGTGTGGTACTCGCCAGACAATAATTTCGAGCCTGGTGTAAACATAGGTCAGTTAGATGATTTGTGTGGTAGGGCGATTAGTGTACGAACCCGATAGCAAGGATGGAGTATATGAAGAGAACGCGTCGTTCGCCAACCTAACGATGTCAGCCCCCCGTCTCTGGACAGGATACGACAGAGTGTACCTTCTTGTTTACCCAGAGGAGAGCTACGCGGCCCAATGTCAAGCCTGAGAACGAGACATCGTCAGCGATTCCTATCTCAAGTTGAGAGTGAACACCGACCGCCAAAAAAGCCACTGGAAATGTAGCCTGATGCCTTCCCACCGCCGCGCTCGTTGATGATGTACGTGACCGTCCAACCACCGATTGTGACTTCCACACCAACATAGACAAGGATGAAGAGCGCAAGAAAGTGTACCGTCTTGCGGCCAAGGACTTTCCGGAATTCACTGTGCTCGCTCGTACCCTTCTCACGCGCAGCATGTCCGATTTCTGCGAGGCATTCTGAAAAGTCTGTCAGTTCTGAACTTTCCGACTACACAATTCATGGAATAACACACCGTCCTGGGTCTTAAAGCGGAAAACAGTCAGGATGAGGATGAGATTGATGATTGCTACCCCAAGGGAAACGAGGAAGTGGAAGGACCATCGTGGGAGGTACGCGAACTGTGTCGATACAAGGGGAGAGCATAGCGCACCGACTCCTATGGTGCACATCAGAGGCCGTTCAGTCGTCGCATATCACATAGATTCACCATAGACGGCATGTAGCAAGCCCATCTTTGTCTCTGCAGACTCCTTAAGACATACCACGTATCCATTCGTTTGGGCATCCTTGAGCGAGGTCAGTCGCTCTCTAGATAGAACGGTAAGGCCAATGTCTGACCTGGATGGCCATGCCGACACCGTTGATGGCGTATGCAATAATGAACGCGGGGAAGGGCAGCGCGGGGGATTGGAGAGTGTATGCCACGACCTGGCAAGTTGCGCCTATGACCATCATTCTGCCGAACCCCAGACGCGGGGTGAGAGGCATGTTGAGCAGAGCCCCACTCACAAATCCCTGACCTGTGTCAGCCAGTCGCGAACAGGAATGGTTCATGAACGCATACCACACATGCGAGGACGAAGAGAAGAGAGACTACAGTATAGTTGACCTACAAAGGATGTACTAAGTACCAAACGGCTTCAGAGGTCTATTCGCCGCACATTGTATACACTCTCTATGCGAGGGAGCAGAGGCCCAGTCGTGCCATCATTCCATCCCGCAAGGAACATGCACCAGAAGAGAGCGCCAAGTTGTACATATTCCCGTTTTCGGTATGCTCTCTGTAGAGTTGGATCGACAGGGTTTGACAACGCAGTGACAGCTTCTGTCTGCTCCCCGAGCTTGTCGTTGGACAGTTTCTCATCGACGGTCCCATCGACGTTCATTTTTTCGGGCGAGATGATGGTCGAAGGCGAGCAGCAACTACGATAACGCTCAGGAAGTGCCGGACGAGATGAGCCGGGGAAATATCGGGGAAACACCGCCGTGTTTTCTGTTCTTTCCTAGTAACTCACTCAAGTTGCCCGCCTATAGTCCACGCATTATAACGTACACTCCTTGAACTAACAGTTTTTGACTTATCGCTATTGGGACCTTGTCTTTTGCACAGTAGCACAATCATGCATGTGCATGAACCGTGAATCAAACCCGATCACCATTTTAACCTTGAACAGAACGGCCACGATGGATTCTGCTTTGACACCACCATTTCGCGTCCAGCCAGTATCAGACGATTCCATATCTGCAAAGGCAGCACAGAAGAAAATTGATGCATTCCTTGTTGACTTCCAATCTCGTACCCTCGCACCTTCGACAACGGGAAACAGCGCGGTCACACATCAGTTGAAAAATCTTCGGGATGCACTTGAGGGGGAGAGGAAAAAGAAGAAGGATGCATAAAGGTGTGTTCAACTTAGAATCCTTATTTATTTAAAAGGGTGTTGACACCTGCATTGGTATAGGTTGGCCGCTTTGTGGTATAACCCACTCCAATTGCACACTTCTCGTTCGCGAATGTTGTTGCACTGGCTCAGGCGGTTCTACGCAAATGCAATGGACTCACGATAAACCACGCTCTGCGGGGCTCTCAACCATGACACTACCAATGCAATATGCCTCTAGTTGTACGCTAGGACCACTTGTCAGGCTGGCCAAAGACGAAGACCGTAGCAGGATACACTCTCCCAATCTACTATTCTATCAGTGATGCGTTCGTGCATCGGTTCCCAGCCAGTCCATTCCCCCAAACACGCCAGAGACGTCTTGTGTCGACCTCGGTCCATACATAAGTGTGCTGTATCCGAAAACCAGATTCAGTCAGCGTGTCCTATTCATTTCCCTACACATATGCACCATCCTTGATTTACTCAACCCGACTGTAACATATTCGTTAGATTGAGCATCAAAACTCTGTCACATCCAGTACAGAAAATCTGGTCGCCTCGTTAAGATAGCACCCAAAGCGGTCATTGTGACAGTCTAATTGAGCCGGTAAAGAATATGCCAATTGATGCATCTAACTTTCATCGCTCTGGAGCACTAATGACCAGAAGGGTACTCAATACGGACCAGGAATGAATACACGGGTTGATTGTTCATATCGTACAGAGCAGTGGCATTGGCGAAAGGAT
The DNA here is from genome assembly GCA_000934385.1 of Cylindrobasidium torrendii FP15055 ss-10. NCBI lineage: Eukaryota > Fungi > Basidiomycota > Agaricomycetes > Agaricales > Physalacriaceae > Cylindrobasidium > Cylindrobasidium torrendii. The sequence continues at coordinate 5,847 of KN880525.1, read as the reverse complement.
GGGTGCGAGTGTCAAGGGAAGTTGTCAATTGGCCATAGTCTACCGGCCGTATCTGTAAAAGAACACAATCAGCATCGAGGCAAAGGCATCAGAGAGGAGCGAGGCGCACTTCTGGAGTTCCCATTCTCTGTTGTCCAACGGACATACATTACGCGTCTTGAGCCAACGCGAGATACAGTGGAAGTGGAATGCGTGCTGTAAGCCAGATGTAGTCAGTCACAGTACACAGAGAGAGTAGGGATGAGCGGTGGTAGGCAGGTGGATAAACGCACGTTACAAATGCCCCAAGCCGCGTTGCATTCCTCGCTACTGGCCGAAACTTGATTGGCCTGGCAGTCGATGCCTACACCGTTATCCCATTAGCAGGTGTATACGCTATGCGAGTCCATTGCGACGCACAGAGATCCATGATGTGATTCCTACAGATGGCACAATTGTCGACAACGATATCTACCAATCGTGGTCAGCGCTTCGCCGCTGACAAGGGCGCTTGTCTCGTACCCCAAGCCCACAATGCGACAGCATTCCACTGCATGATGGTCAGCCATCCGGTAGAATTTAACAGGCAACATGCTGCAGCCACAGTGGCAGAGAGGTCAAAGACGCACCTTCTTTACTTCGAAGCGCTGCTTGCCACCCTCCTTGCCAATCTTAGGCTTAGGCGCCTCATCAACATCCATCTTGTCGGCCATTAGAATTTATTTATGTCTACGGGATTGAGGTGGCCTTGAGTCGAAGAGCTCGTGAGTCGTGGTAGAGAGTCAAGAGCGCGCCCGTGACGTGACCGCCGAGATCGCGTTGCGAATTTGTGGCAACATTTACTTTGATTCCGTTCCATCACACGACTAGAAAGTTCCCCCCTCCCTAGGACGCCAGCCTGAGCTGAGCAGAAAGTATGGCATATCGATTGACATTTCAAAGGCGACCGGGTCAACTAGCATCTGCTTTTATGGATTTTCGACGAGCAACACACGGGAGTCGTAATAGCAGAACAGGGATGGAGTCACAGCGCTTGGGGGATGGTAATGTAGTTATGAATATGCTGATGATTGGTTTCTGGAAAGTTGAGCTACAGAGGTCGCTGGCGGCTGGACAACAATTAAGTACGATGGATTGGTTGGGATATCCGTATACTATGTCTCGCATGATGATGGAATACATGTTCTGCAGCTCCTGAAAACCGGGTGGCCATCTTGACATGGACTTGACACAGGCTGCCCAAGTTCAAAGTTCAACAAGTGTAGACTTGAACAGGACTTGAAGCTCATCGATCAATAGACCCCGAAAGACTTTCATCTCGGCCGAGATCCCGACTGTGCGAGATTTTGACTCTTAACGACAACCACCCCAACTCGAACATTGCACTCGCTGGTGTACCAAAATGAAGTACTTTTCTACCCGAGGATGCGAGCAGGAACTGTCGTTTGAAGAGGTCAGGTGGCTTTACAGCAACAGCGTCCACCCCCATGCTCATTGCAGCGTTTCGAATAGTAGACTGTCTTGACTGGCCTTGCTCCCAACGGCGGCCTATACATCCCCTCTGAAATACCCCAACTCCCCGCCAACTGGAAAACGGAATGGGCAAATTACTCCTTCGTCGAGCTTTCGGTTGCCGTGCTTTCGCTCTACATCGACGAAGCAGAGATGCCTAGAGACGATCTCAAGGAGCTCGTAACGCGCACCTATGCGGGATTCAGACATCCAGATGTCACCCCTCTACGAAAATTGGACGACAAGACGTTCGTTCTAGAGCTTTGGCATGGACCTACCTGGGCATTCAAAGACGTTGCACTCCAATGTCTCGGCAACCTCTTCGAGTACTTCCTCAAGCGCCGGAACGCAAAGCACGCCGCCGCAGGAGACCAGAAATCGGAGAAACTCACCGTTGTCGGTGCGACGAGCGGAGATACTGGCAGGTATGCATGTCACTCCAAAAATCAGTCGAAATCCATGCTCATGGCTTATAGTGCTGCCATCTACGGTCTCCGCAACAAAGCCAACATTTCCATCTTCATCCTCCACCCCAAAGGTCGCGTCTCGCCAGTCCAAGAAGCCCAAATGACTACAGTCACCGATGCGAACGTGCACAACATTGCCGTGAAGGGCACGTTCGATGACTGCCAGGACATTGTCAAAGCTCTTTTCTCAGACCGTGAATTCAACGCGACTCACCGCCTCGGCGCTGTGAACTCCATCAACTGGGCGCGCATTCTTGCACAGACCGTCTACTACTTCTCTGCCTACTTCCAGGCGGCTAAGCAGCTCGACATTGCCGACCCAGAAATCCAGTTCGTCGTCCCCACAGGCAACTTTGGTGATATTCTAGCGGGGTACTATGCTAAGCGCATGGGGCTGCCCGTTTCCGCCAAGATGGGTGTAGCCACCAACGCAAACGACATTCTTGCGCGGTTCTGGAAGACAGGGAGATATGAAAAGGTCGATGGGGATGCGCCTGAGCCCATAGCAGACGGAAAGCAGGCGACGAAGGACGCAAGTGGTGTTCATGAGACGCTCAGTCCGGCGATGGACATCCTTGTGTCGAGTAATTTCGAGCGTCTGCTGTGGTACCTTGCATATGAGGCTGAAGGCTCGAGGGAGAAGGCGTGCAATACGTTGGATAGCTGGATGGCTTCAATGAAATCGGATGGCCGCGTCCAGGTGCCCGTCAAGGTTCTCGAGGCGGCGCGAAGGGATTTCTGTGCTGACCGCGTCAGCGACGACGAGGTATGCGAACACACCATAGTCTGGACTACTGCTGATAGTCATACAGACCCTCAGCACTATTCGCTCACACTTCTTGTCTTCGACTTCGTATGTCGTTGACCCTCATACAGCTGTCGGGCTTACCGCTGCGGAACGGATGGCAAAAGCCAAGTACGTCTTTGCTCACCACCTCACTGTTGCACTCGTTCTCACGCTCTATAAAGCCCGCCATCGACGGTGCAAGTGGTCTTGTCCACCGCACACCCAGCAAAGTTCTCCGAGGCCGTCTCACTCGCACTAAAGGACTCTGCGCAATTCGACTTTGACAGAGATGTTATGCCAGAGGAATTCAAGGGCCTTCTTCAAAAGGAGAGGCGTGTTATCGATGTAGAGAGACCGGACATCCAGCTTGTTAAGGACGTGGTTGAACAACATGTAGTGTAGAGTGGCTAGGCTCACGAACAGCCCTAGAATTGAATAACAAAATGTATCACTACAGGGAATCCTGAGGGAATCTCTGTTTGCTGTTTGAGAACGGAAACGTCTACAGTGCCAAGCATTGTTGGCCCTTGCACAAAGAATACAAAGGAGCGTCCTAATTAGACAGCCGCTTTCGAAATCTAGCTATCAGTTCTACTGGTAAACACTCGAAACGTAAACAATATCAACAACACGGCACCACACAAGACAAGCTCTACCGACTGCGCGTGCGTATGTACAGTAGCTATCTAGCGAGGATACTGATGCGTAGACCTGCAGGCCGTCCAACCATGTATAGCAAAATCCAGTAACAAGATTATGCTAATGCACGGGAAGCACAAGCAGGTAGGTGGCCCTCGACAGGACGGCCACTGGACGGGTCTGGCTGCAAAGTCCATGCAACCCATTGGCCCCAAACAGCCCTCTAGCGCCAAACAGCTCGTTGAGGAAGAACACGTTTCTTGACGACCGGCATCGCCTTGGGAACGTCCTCGAATACAACCCGAGGCCGCTTCGTGGGCCGCTCTGCCTGTGCAGTATCCGACGCGTGTGTGTTCATATGCCTGACACCCAGAACAGTGCGACCAGCTCTATGAGGATTGTGTGTTGTTTCCCTTGTCTGTGCATTCTCTGCGTCGCCTGGTCCTTGACGCTTCCTTGAATGCGTGCTCGCCATAGTGGCGGGAGAACCCCTTGGCGCGGCGCGACTGTCCGTACGAGATAGAAAAGAAGGTAGACAGTCGACAGAAAAGGACGACCATGTCGTGAATGTTTGAATCTCTAGCGCAAGAGAAAAAAGGCTTTCGTGCGTCGTGGCCAACGTGGAAGCGAGGAGTGCAAGACATGGGTGAACGGACAGGGAAAATTGGGGAAGAGTTGTGTATGGATACTTGTGTTCCGTGACTATGTTGGTGGTCGGGTGCCGAGTGAAGAGGCGTGTTTCGGCACCAAACAGAGTTGCTACTTGATAGACGGACGTCGAGATTGCAGGAATCTGTGGAGGTATGAGACGAAGATTGCCTTTGACTTGCGCCACGCACCTCATCGAAACGTTGCCTTGCAGTTACATCACACTCTTTGTTGTGTCGATAAAGGGCAAAAATGCGACGAAGAATCGAATCACAGGGCACGAATCCGAACCGTAACCCTAGACAGAACTGGAGGCTGGGCTGTACTGTACACACGAATCATGAACAAATCACCAATGGACGACTGGCTCCCGCTTACCTTGAATCTTATTCAAGGGTTTCCTGCAGTATTTCCAGAATTCTCCATTCCAAAGCCCTGCGAAGCATTCAAAGTCACGGAGCTATGGCATATGTTAGCTAGTGTATAAAATTGGAAGAACATACGCACACGGCCAGAATCGGGTTCTATAAGCCGGATTTCAACCGGTTCTACGAACATGGGGGACAGAGAAATATCTTGCGCGCGATGAAGGATGGTCATGGTAGGAGACAGAGAGTGATCGATCATTCGCGGGACTTGGCTTCCGACATCCGGATTCCGGAAACGGACATCGGTTCACCGGGGCCATGGCCGGTCACATGATTAGACTTTTGATCGTCCTTAAATATCACTCGGCACCGGTCGGTCCTTTGCCACCGACCACCATCATCTCTAGAGCCACTTGTGAACTTCTCCAAATTTTTCCACTCTCTTTTGCCATGTCTCTGCCGGAGACACCATCCAATGCGGACAACGTGTTGTCGCGCAAGGACCGCTCAGCAAGACAAGCCCCGACAATTTACGCAACGCCCATCTCTCACTTCGTTGACGACAAGGACCTGAAGGAAACCCCCACGATTCTTGATCACCCAGATTACAAGACTGTTGGTCTGAAACATCTACTACCCCGACTCCAACTACGACTCAAAGCAATCAATGGAGACCTTCCGGCGCACGACCTTCTGACTGGAAGAAAGATATATGGCAGTGACGGCGAGAACTCTCAGCTAAGCCATATTGCTCACCAGCAGATTGAATATCTGGACTTTTTTCGTCTGAGCGAAGCCGTCGGGGTGAAATATCTGAATCCGCATAGCACGGGGAACGTCTTAGAGTGTATGTAACCATACTTCGCGGTGTTCTGTGGCTGACTTTACGTTAGCACTTGTCGATGTACACAATCTCTACAACCAACTGCGCGACATCCTCCTTCCGCCCAAAGAGGACCTGGAGCGATTCAGGGATTTTGTTTTCAAGAATCTGGAATTGATTAAGGAAGGAAAACCCCCGATAAACATTTTCGAGGCGGAAGTAAGTTTTCAAATAACGGCTCATGCCCTTGCTAACCTGTCCCAAGGGCTTTGACAAATTACGGCTCTGGGAGTACGAATTTACTTGTTTGCTCCGCGAGACACCTTTGCATGTGTTCTTCAACGAGGATGGGACTTTGATTTTGGACCAAATCTCCAACCCAGGACGTCAGATCGAGATGCCTGCCCACGGTTACATGATTCGTGGAATCCCTACGCACATTGTCTTTGTGTTTCTGGGGTCTGCATACGCGTTGAACTACCACAAGGACTCCTCTGAAGTCCAGGAGACGATGTCTGAGTCGCAGAGAGAACGAGCAAAGATCATACAGGACTTGGCGCGTGACATTGGCCTTTTCAAGGAAATGACTGCCAAAGAATACATCAAGCTCCAGGACACTGGATT